>CAIGQW010054471.1:7345021-7365599 GCA_903798125.1 Danio choprae
GGGTTTCCTCCGGGTGCTCCGGTTTCCCCCACAAGTCCAAAAACATGACGTACAGGTGAATTGGGTAAGCTACATTGTCCGTAGTGCATGTCTGTGAATGAGGGTGTGGATGTTTCCCGGTGATGGGTTGCGGCTGGAAGGGCATCCGCTGCGTAAAACATATGCTGGATAAGTTGGCGGTTCATTCCGCTGTGGCGACCCCAGATTAATAAAGGGACTAAGCCGAAAAGAAAATGAATGAATTTTCCCATTTTCCTTCGGCTTAGTCCTTTTATTCATCAGGGGTCGCCACAGCGGAAAGAACCGGCAACTTATCCAGCATATGTTTTTTATCCAGCAGATGCCCTTTCAGCTGCAACCCAGTACTGGGAAAAACCCATACACACTCATTCACACACATACACTACGGCCAATTTAGTTTATTCAATTCACCTATACTGCATGTCTTTGGACTGTGGTGGAAACCGGAGCACCCGGAGGAAACCCACGCGAACACGGGGAGAACATGCAAACTCCACACAGAAACTCCAACTGACCTGATCCAGCGACCTTCTTGCTGTGAGGCAACAGTGCTAACCACTGAGCCACCATGTCGCCTAAGTTAAATTATTATTTCTTTATGTTATCAAAAATTATTCTAATGCATTTTTAAATGGGTGGTTTAAACAGCGTAAGCATAGGACAGCTTTTCTGTGGAAAATCAGTCCAGAAACACTGACTAAACCTGAAGCTCAATATGTGTGATCAGCCGTGAGACATTTAATCTGATATGAATATTTTTAAGTGGCTGTGGGTTTAAAATGTAATAAGAAACCAATATAAAATCTGAGACTCAAACCCTGTAAGCCGCAGATCGCCTAATTGCATTGCTCTGTTCCAGTTAATATCACAAGAGAATGCAGTGCTTGTAGAAATCTGCCTGTTCTGGGCCTCCTTACCCAGATTTGCTGTCAAATGCTCGGGTCTCATTAAGAACCGTCCCACCGCTCTGTAGAACCTCCATCTGTCTCTGGATCTCATAGTCTGTGGAAGATGTACCAAGAGAGGACCAATCAAACTCTAACCACAACCTTCTGCCAACAAAAACCCTTAAGTGCTTTTGAAATGGCTGTGGATCAGCATTTTTCTCCATGACTGTTTAAAATGAGCTTTTGAGGGAAATTATACTAGTAATGTACAGAAAACCATTAATATTCCTTTAGTTAACTCAATACATATTAATAAACAAGATTAAAAATTGAAATATTGAGAAAAGAAGCATGCAGACAAGTTGCAATGCTGTAAAAGCTACACTGGTTTGTATGGAACGAAAAAATAAATGTAAAGATACCACAAAAAGAAAAACTGGTAATATGTAAGCATAGCTGAATAATTCTCATACAAGTAATGTGAGTGTAATATCTCGGTCAATCCGAACAAGACACAGACTGACATTACTCACAGGATCATTAATGTGCAGCGTTTGATTGGCCACAGTTGTTGAGATTACAACAACTGGCATTAGCTCTGAGGTAAGTCAAATGCAAAAGCATTTTATCTGTTTACAGCTTGTCAAAATGCAAAATTCAGGAAAGATAGTTTATTTAGCATTCCCCAAAAAATGTACACAGTATAAGTGTCTCTTTTGTTAGTTCTCCATATATATATTTTGCCTATAGTTAACCCACAACACATAACTCAGCAGTTAGGAACAGATAGCTCACTCGCTCCTAACATGATCCTCTTTTCCACTTCAGCTGAAATGAATGTCAATTGACGAGGCAATTTTGCATATTCAGTGTATTTCAGAGTACATAACATATTAGAGACATGAGTCGCAGGAGCCAGAGCCATAAAGAGAGCTCTGGTGGGAGCATGAGAGAAGAGCTCATTAATATTCACAACTCTTCCAAATCAGGTAAAAACACAGATTTTCACAATTCCTAGGGTACTAGATGGGATTGTGAAACCATTTTTGGAGATTTTTTGCATTTACCTATGTATATGTTCATTAACAATTTCTGTATTTTGTGATTCACAAGTGTTTTCTGTGTATTTACGATTGTGAATTGCTTTATGGGACCTTGATCTCTGCTCTGTCTACATTTAATGCTGAAAATTCAACTCTACAGTTGAACACAGTGACTTTTATTGACATTTTAGTAGTTTGAAATAAAATAATGTATATGAAACAATATAGAGAGACATAAGTCTGTAAAATAACAGAAAATGTACTGGCAGTGTATTACAAGGTTTTTGTACCATAATATACAACCCCAACCCAGATAATATCAATATCAATAACAATATTTATCACTTTAAACTATTAAATGTTTTTACTAAAAGCCACTTTTTCAAACTTGTCAAGGTTAAAAGTTGTTAGAAGAAAGATCAAGGTCCCAAAGTGCAATTTGAAAACATAATTAAACAAAAATATTAAATTAAAACATGAATCACAAAATACAAAAAAATGATGATGTACAGTTATTTTTACAGTGTAGTGGCATGTGGAGAAATGTGTTATACAAAACCTCAATTGCCTCATATTGGGAACACTACGAACTGTGCATACTGTTTGTTTTGCATGATTTATGCTAATTGCAACTGCACCAATTGTGTTATTAAACATTATTTATATTGCAGAAAAGATTGTAAATATAAATCAAACTGCAATGTATTTTGCTCAGGGAATATTGTAAATTATGTTTTAAAAAAATCATATCACTTTCAGTAATTAAAGATCTTTCTGTTTATTCTTTGTTATTGACAGCGCTATTTAATCTTCTCGTCCTTGATAGGCTAGTCTTTGTGTCTTTAACAGCCATTATTTGCTTGTATAAAATTGGTCAGGTTTTCTTTAGAGTGTAACTCCTAGGTTTAAAAAGACAAGTTTGTGATGTAAATGAATAAAATGTGTGTATCTGTGTGTGTTGAAGTAGCAGCGAGTTGGCTTCAGCAGCCTTTATTCAACGGCGCACATCTTGACACTGCATTTAACACGAGACAGAGATGAAGTGAGGTGAAAATGCTTATTGTTCAAGTTTCTTATCTGGAGTTTGCAGTATGACTTTCCGCTCTGCCATAATTACACACAGACACTCATTTCCTTCAACTGACGCAGAGCTAAATGTGACAACCATACAGGAAAAGTGACTTCCAGCTATTACTAAATTGCATGTGAGTGTGAATATAAATGCGGCATGATTAAAAGATTTCTGAAACCCACTGGCTAAAAGTCTATTTCATTCCCTCGACATGTCATGCTGTACTGAGGAAATGGCAAAGAGATTTTACTGTGCACTTTTAGTTAAGCAAGAAAAAACCTTCATGATCCAGCCGGGAAACCTTGAGATCTATCACATTCTTTCTTGGTGTTGGTTAGACATCCTTACCTATGGCTTTGGCCAGATGCCTCACACTGTTGATGTTTTTGACCTCTGTTCTCACTCCCAGAGGTTCTCCAGGATGATGCACGGACACATTGGCATCAACCCTAAGCTGCCCCTCTGTGAGGAGAGAGAGAAAGAGGGATCTTATATGAGAATCCCAGTGAACAGTCATTACAGTTCAACCATCTACAGCTCTCCAAACCCCTGCTTAACAAACAGTGCATATATTTGAATCTAAATGATTTATTTGCATGAAATACTGTATTCTGGAGTGCCCTGTGAACCACTGAATAGTCTGCAACAGATAAACAATTTGCTGTATTTTGCTTCAGGGGGCTCTGCTTTGATTAAACAAGAGCTATTGCATTTTTCATCACAGGAAGACAATAGGTTGATTGAGTGGTGAGGCTTTAAGAAGGATAGAGGAACAGGTCAGTTATTTTCTCATTTGAATCTGTGTCTCTTGCACAACCATTACATTTCCTGCATGTTTCTTAATGTTCTCACTTAAAAGAGTGCAATTGAAACCTGGATTTTAAGATTCAAGTATTCAAACATTTAAATATAAAATTCCCTGACATTCACAGAGTAAAAAGCTTATTTTCTGTGAAATCTAATGAACATAAAACAGGCTGCTGTTGTGCTGTTGTGTAAAGATTACTTTAATAGCTACTATGAGAACAACAATGGTAATTTACCTCAGATTTTGAATAATTGAAAGAATTATAATTAAATAAAAACGTCTTAAGTATTTGCTGTTTGTGTGGCTGCAAAATGCTCCGTCTCCCATGTTTGATAAGTCGATAGAAGTTTTACAAGCATTTCATATAGCTTTATTGTCATCTACTTTTTTAATTTTTGGAGTGGTCATTATAAAGCCGACTCTTTTAAGATGTATATTATCCTGCCGTGTTAGTTAACAGTATACAGTCTGGTGATTGTACTTGACTTAGATGCCTGCAATTTGATGAGTGTCAAAACGATAAAATGGAGCTGAAAAATAGCCAAACCACAACAATAGGTGTGAAAACAAAAAAAATGTAAAAAGGTACATACACACACATGCATAGACATATACTGTAAAGTATGTATACAGTGCTCAGGATAAATAAGTACACCCCCTATTGAAAATGTATATTTTTATCCGGTTTTCAGTAAATACAGCCAATATATTTGGTGCATTCAAACAAATCTGTTTTATTAAATAGTTGCATCCATTGAAATAAGAGTTTGGTCACCTAACATCTTTAGGAATAGAAAGATAATACATTTAAATTCAAATAAGTTATTGAAAAAACAAAAAATTCTAACTACAACATTTCAACCAATTTTTAGTTTCTCTTGATTTATCCTGTTTATTAAAATTGTATTTAATATTTTCCCCCAACATATTAATTTGGGTGACTAATAGTTTTGGCCTTGGTACTAATCTAATCATTCATTCATTCATTTTCATTTCGGCTTAGTCCCTTTATTAATCTGGGGTCGCCACAGCGGAATGAACCGCCAACTTATCCAGCATATGTTTTACGCAGCGGATGCCCTTCCAGCTGCAACCCATCTCTGGGAAACATCCATACACACCCATTCACACTCATACACTACGGACAATTTTAGCTTACCCAATTCACCTACACCGCATGTCTTTGGACTTGTGGGGGAAACCGGAGCACCCGGAGGAAACCCACGCCAACACAGGGAGAACATGCAAACTCCACACAGAAACGCCAACTGGCGAGGCTCGAACCAGCGACCAGCGACCTTCTTGCTGTGAGGCGAACGTGCTACCCACTGCGCCACTGTGAGGCCGTACTAATCTAATGTATTTACAAAAATATATCATTTTAGGGGGCGGCAAGATGGCGTAGCTCAGTGGTTAGCACTGTCGCCTCACAGCAAGAAGGTCACTGGTTCGAGTCCAGGGTCCTGGCTGGGCCAGTTGGCATTTCTGTGTGGAGTTTTCTCCAGGTCCTCTAGTTTCCCCCACAGTCCAAAGACATGCGCTATAAGTGAATTGAATAAACTAAATTGGTCCTAGTGTATGAGAGTGTATGGGTGTTTCCCAGTACTGGGTTGCAGCTGAAAGGGCATCTGCTGCATAAAACATATGCCGGAATAGTTTGCGATTCATTCTGCTGTGGCGACCCCTGATAAATAAGGGACTAAGCCAAAGGAAAATGAATTTTGTTTTAAAGCATTCAATAGAAAATATTAATTTACATTAGATATCTGTGAGGGACTGTACTTATATATGTTGAGCACTGTATATATACCTTTGTTATTTGTTGTTTCATGTGTTTTTTTTCCCATCACATTCCATGAATTGGACAAAAAAAAAAATTTCCCTGACTTTCAATGTCTGGAATGGACCTTTTAAAATTCCATGATATTCCAGAAATTCCATGATCTGTGAGAACCCTGAACATTGCAACGCATTCAAAGTACAAATACTTTTAAAGCTGGAAAAAGTAAAAAAAATATAAATAAATTTTAAACAATTGGCTAAGCCATAGTTAGGTAAAACAGGGATGCCCACCACAGAAGTTTTATGGTGTACAAACTACCTTTTGGTCTTATGTGCAATTTTAGTGTCTAATTCAATTTTAGAAATAAGTTTTTTGATTTGAATAAGATTTTGATTTGTAATAACCCTATTTTTTTTAGATATTCCCTTTGTAATACCCATACAGTAAAACAAAAGGTCTGCAAAGTTTTAAAGATCAAAGTATAGAAATTATAAAGTAATGTCCAAAGTATACAAAATTTAAAGTTATGTCCTAAAATAATGAACGATTCTCAATTATTAAAATGAGCAATTTAATTTTCACTTCCATAACAGATCACAGGATTTCAGTCCTTTCCCTCATTAAAGCCATTCAGAACAGTGAATTCAGTGCCTTTGTGTTTATTTGCAGTTATCATATTGTTCTTCTTGTTGCAAGTTGGGAAAAACAAATGGAAAAATACTTCTGGAACTGACAAGCAGAAAAAAGTGGGAGGAAAATGATGCACTCTGCTTCCCCTTATCGAACAATTTGTAGATTATTTTTGTTCATTTTGGTGCCTTTTTTGCCACAAGCCCTTTCCAATTTATGACCCTGATGACACACAAAACTAAGTATAAACTTGCCACTGAGAAATATCCTGATCATCTCTTTTTTTGTGATAGAGATTGATCAACTAGTTATTCCAAATTAAAATAAATGAAATAAAAAACACATAATAGAGGAACTTTAAAGTCTACGTGATCTGTTTGAAGATGTTTAAACAAAAAAAACAAAAAACAGAATGACAATCTATAACAGACATTTTGGTCATGTCTGGAAAATTACAACAAAATACCAAAGTCCCTTTAAAGCAAGTCATTTCACTCTCCAGCCATCTTTGAACACCTTTTGGGCAGTATGCTCGGGCATTCTGTTTGAATGTGAAAACATCAAATTCTCCAAAATTGCGTGCCAAGCTTACAATTAAATTTCATATTAGGAATCACCAATGAAATTAAACAACAACTGTCTCTTTAGTTTCATTTCTAAACGTTCGAATCACACAATATCTGCAGAAACTCACGTCTGGTCCAAACCCCTCAACACTTGTCAGTCTATAGCATTCGATGATTGGTTCTTGTGCTAAAAGGCGGGGCTTCATTCGCCATATTAACCATTACACTTTTCCCATTCAAAATTATATGAGTGACATGTCTTGTGTGACATCTTGTGTATTCTATAGTCTTTGAAAATACTTAATTTAACAATATACTATTTATAAGTATGAATTTTGTTGCCAGTACAAAACTAAGCAACATTATGATTTAGCAAATTATTTGTCATTTAACTGTTTCTGTAATCCTTCATCTGTCTTTATTAATAATTTAGAAGGGATAGTTCACCCAAAAAATGTTTTCTCCATTAAGTTGTTCCAAACCTTTGTTGTGTTTCCTTTATCTGTTTAACACAAAATTAAATATTTTAAAGAATGTTGGAAACCAGTAGCCATTAACATCCATAGCAGACAAAAAATAAATAAAAAAATACTATGGAAGTCAGCTTACCGGTTTGTAACATTCTTCAAAATATTTTTTTTTTGTGTTCAAAAAAGAAAGAAACTCTAACAGGTTTGGAAAAAGTGGAGGGTGAGTAAATGAGATAAAATGTATTTAATATATGAAGAGTCAATTCATCTTGTTAAATCAGAAATGATTGACTGAAAAAAACAGATTGAGCTGATTCAACAAGATTAATGAACATTAAACAACATTCAAATATAATTGTTGCATCGTTAACAAATGTTTCTAGAAAGTTCTTGTTAAAGTATTAGTTAAACTTTAAGGTTTAGTTAAATGTATATTTATAATGTACTGTGTTATTGGTTCACATAAATAATTCATGTAAACGGTTCATGTAAATAAAATGTTATTATTGTGTTTTTCTAATAAAAGTGTGTAGTTATAAATACAGAATATATTTTTTCTTAATTTCAGAGAAAATACATACATACTGAGACATCAATATTAACTACAACCACAAATGTAAAAAAAGAAAAAGATTTGTGGCCAGATGCTCAATACTTTTGAATACTGAATGGATTACCAACACTAAAAAGTGTGTTTGCAACAAGGTGATATGTGTGTGAGTCCCAATCCCGGGAATAAATTAAGATTCAGATCAATGCTAGCTGTAGTGGTGTATTAAATCACCAGCCATGTTGGCCTGGCAGGTGCCCAGAGCCTGCAGGATGAGCTGAAGCTCTCTGACGGCAGCACCTGCCTCCTCTCCACAAACCATCTCGGGCTCCATCACCAGCTCCATCAGACCCACACCTACAGACAGACAAACACAGCCTTCATTTGTCGCTGTCCTTAAAGCTGTCTCCGAAGAATAGTGAAGAAGCAGCACCTGCTCTGTTGAGATCTATAAGAGTCTGGCTCCGTTCATCATCATGGAGACTCTTGCCACTGTCTTGCTCAAGCTGGATCTGTTTGATTTTCACACTCTTGGTTACCACGTGGTTCCTTTTGCGACCTTCAAAATGACTATAGCTTAGTGTACCATTAACTGCAATGGGAAGCCTTTGCTGAGTGATCTGGTAACCTGCCTGAAAACACAAACACACACACACACAGACACAACATTAACAACCAAGCAATGCTTATCTGGACCTAAATACATTTGTTACAGTAAGTACTTTCTTTTCCTGATCAGGTAATTTCAAACAGCAGGAGAGTGCTAGTAGAGGCTTGGAAAACAATAAAAATATTGTACAAAATAAACCAGATTTAACGCCCACAAAGCCGTACTCCTGTTGTGTGCGTTTGAAGCATTCTCATATATAGTTGTACAGATACTGTGCGGCTGTGGTGATTTCAGCAGTTATGAATTACATAATGATTTTACTGTCTTTTCTTTACTAAAAACATGCATTGTTTAAAAACGTTTTAAACTTGTAAAACTCATTCTTGAGGTGCAGCTGATCACAGAGAGATTGAACAGATCTTTTAATCCCAGTTTCTTTGCAAATCCTGTTCTGTGGACATGTTAATACACGTCACTCAATTCGGTTGGTGGTAAAAACTGCACTGCTACGTCACTTTGCGGTGGGCCTCAAAATTGGTGGGATTTGGATTCTATTTTAAAGCCAGGAAAAAAAAAAAAAGACTTCTTGTGTTTATATCACTCCGATATAACTGGACACCTACACACAATTCTGTCCAAACAGCTTCCAAAAGTTGATTTTGCATCCTAGGTGCCCTTCTAATAATGTCCAAATTTAAAATTATGTAAACATAAAAATAATAAATGAAATGTACAGATTATCATTTCATTAAAATACTGGTTGGAAGTTATATAATTAATCCCCATTATTTTATTCTACAGAAAACATGGCTTTTCCACGTTTTCACGTCACTCTAACAATACAGAGTTTGAGAAAATACTTTCATACATGCTTAATATTTTCTAAACAATTTTTTTACACAAATGTTCAGTAAAAGTATTTTTTGTTACAAAAATTAAAACTTCTATTCAGCAAGAATGCATTAAACTGATGCATTTAATTGAATTTTATATCATAAAATATTTATCAAAGTTTTACAGAAATATTAAGCAACAAATGGTTTAAACATTAATAATATTACAAATGTTTGTTGCGCATCAAATATTTATTGATGAATACTCAGCATATCAAAATGATTTTTAAAGGATCCTGTGACTAAAGCCTGTAGTAATCACTGCTAAAAACTGGTTTTGTTATTATACAGTTAACATACAATAATATTGTTTTTTGTGTGTCTTTGACTAAACAAAAGACTTCTTTAAAAAAAAACTTTTTAAAAATCTGACTAACCCCAAACTTTTAAACATTAATGTTTCATTTATAACAAGTACTGTATATACTGTATCTTTGGCTAATCTGGGGAATAACATCTCAGATGAACAACAACATATGGCACAAAAAAAAAGTCAATCACTGCTCAACTGACTTAACTGATCATTAGCAGAAGTTTCTGCTTCAAGTGTGTGTTAACAATGCTCGTCTGACAGCTAAACCGTAGCCAAATTTGGGTTAAATATGACATTGATCCCAAGCACATCAAGAAATCCACAAAAGAACGGAAACTGGAAAAAAGAAAAAAAAATAAAGAAACAAAAATAAAACAAATAAATAATCCAGTAGTAGTTGCAATAGTCCAGTCAAAGTCCAGACCTCATCCTGACTGAAATACTGTAACAAGTCAAATCATGACTGATAAGACTGATATTATATCTGCATGTCTATAGCATCAATGCACTTCTGTGTTTTGGATCAGACCACATCTAGGAATGATTAGAAAAATACTCAACACAATAAAACCTGGGTTTGGGTAGGATTGAAAGGCCAGGGTTACAGTTATGACCAGATGAAACCACATACAGATACTTGTGATCTGGCTACATATTCTCCTTCAGTTTCACTGCGAAGCAAAACAGAGCACTCATAGCTGTTGCTATGGCAACTCCATGACCAAAAGCCACTAGAAATTTATCATAGTTATTGGCATGCAAAAGAGTAAAGGAAAGAAAAAAAGCAATTAGCCATTACCATCTGTGTGTATACCAGATCAACTAATTTATCATCGGCACAAAAAAACAAAACAAAAACAAATGTAAGCACTAAAGAAATTAAATTAGCTTTAATGAAGAGTGACAGATTACTCAGAAGACAGAGATTCCCTCCTCAGTTGCCAACTCACATTTGTTTTAAGTCCTTCTTTATCTTTAATTATTTTGGCTTAAAATTGGTTTAGCCGTCTGTTTTGTAGTCTAATATATGTCGTATTACAAAAAGCATTTTTAGAGAAAAAGGAAAAGCCTCAAACAATTAAAAACAATTCAGTATTTTGCATTGTTGCTTTTTTGTGAACATTTTTACTAAGTTTAATAATCTATTTTGATTATAGGTCATCTCAGGCTTTATCCAAGTATCTTGTCTTTAATTATGATCCTTTTATGTATCAAAAATCAATCTGTGAGGCACTTTGGACAAAGGACTGGTGAAAAGAGTATAACAGAAATCCCATTTATTTTCTTAACAGAATTTATTACAAAATATAAACCTTTCCAAGGTGGAGTATGGAGAGGTCTAAGATTTTAAAGGAGCTACTAATTAGTGTTATTTCAAATTTAGTTTAAGAAAATCATGTTCAGTTGCAGAATTCCAAATAAATACTATATACTACCCACACTGCGCTAAAGAGAACAGGTAAAAACAAAGCATTGTTACCATTAAACTAGGAGCATTTCTCTGCATTTCAAATCAAGTCATTTGTTTACTTATAGTAAATATTACAGACTTAAAGCTAACTGTGTTTAATAGTATTGCTTTTAATGTTTGTTAAGTTATTCAAAATGATTCCCAAACTTATTAATTACCAGATTTACTAAAAAGAGCAAATTAGTGTGAGAACACAATCTTCTATAAGCGTAGATGGGAGTTTAAAACTCTGTGGGTGACTCTACTCACAATGCGCAAAATTTTAAAACAGAGACATAGCAGCTCATTTCCATAAAGTACAACACAATCTAACCAAGCGCAGCAAAAATTCTAAACATTAGTCCTCCTTGGCATACCAAATACAGTAAAGAAAAACCTTCTAGCCTTCTATCACATCATAGCAGGTGTAAAATTAATTCAAGAACATGCTTTTTTTGGCATTTAATAGTGATGCAATTACCGGTAAACTGACTACTGCAAACCTCAGTTGAATGCATGGCTCATTTAAATACTCTCCTCCAATCATTTCTGAAAAACTCAAATACATATGCGAAATGGTCAGTCCATGTGAGTCATTTCTATCTATGTAATTTTTCAACTTTATTAACAGTAATTTAACATTAAATGAGAATTTGTGCAGTCACAAAACTTCAATCTGGCCATAAAACCAGCCCTGGCTAATTGAAAATACGTGCCTCAGCTTACATTTTAGAGAAACATAAAAAAAACATTGCTCAGAGTGCGTTTTGTTGCACGTTTCAGATGACACATCCACTAGAGGGTGCTGTTTACATTATTCGTATATGAAATACATTACATAGGGTATGTTTTGTTGTACGTTTCATGTACATGTCGCTCCTACACACATTCCGGCTTGTCGTATAGATCACCAAGACCAGTGAACCAATGACATCTTCCCTAAACCCAACCAATAGCGTTTTCAAAAGTAAACATAAGAGAAACGTGGTTTCTGCAACCACAAAGTTTTACCATTGTTTTATCTCTTTTATGGAACCATGCTTCACCCGACTCGAACCTGAGTCCTCTGTATTACAAGTACAACATGGTAAAAATTGAGTTACTGAGTAAACTGACAATACCAGAAAAGTTGTATATATGAAGAAAGGTGAGGCAAACATATTTGATTCAGAACATAGACACTGTTAAGTTGTTTTGTGGCATTTATTTATTGTTGTGCAAAGAACTACATGAAAATAATCCTTTATTTGTCAATATGTGCCTGTAAATATCATTAGCTTGAAAAGGAACAAAAGCTGCTGCCCCATAGCATTCATTTGACCTATAAACTGCAGTCAAACGTATGTTAAAAAACATTTTTGTTGAAGCACAAGCCAGTGCTGCATGAAACATACATAATCTTGTTATTGAAACATATTTATATTCTTACATTTTAAAAAACAAAATGGTAAATAATTAAAATAAAAAAAATGAATGAATAAATATATTACTGTATGCCCCCTGAAATCCAATACCAGAACTCGACTGTTTTTAAGAGGCGACTGTTCATTCATCTACATTAGTGGCAGCCATTCTGTTTCCTGCATGTTCAGCATGGATTGCCATCACTTCTTCATTAAAGCTCAGGGAAAGAGAAAGTGATGTACTGAATATACGTGTGTGTGTGTGTGTGCGTGCGTCTGTTTGACAAACGATGGCTCCATAAAGCAGCTAATCAAAAATAACAATCACACAGACTGGGAAGCATAAGAAAGATGTTCTTGTCTATTGCATTTGTGTCATCAGCACTTCTATGCTTTTGAATACGAATATAAAATGAAGAAACACTGACCAATTTATTAAACACCCACATGTGTGCAGTTAAGAGAACTCACAGGCATGTCTGCATAGAAGTAATGCTTCCTGTCGAACAGTGACTTCTTGTTAATGGTGCAGTTGAGAGCAAGGCCTGTTAAAACAGCAGCCTCCACACATCTTCTGTTCAGCACCTTAGGAAATGTAGCGGTAAGACATTGAATAACCTTTATAAATGCTAAATATATATATATATATATATATATATATATATATATATATATACACACATACACATACACATACACAAACAAATATGTGTATTCTATTGATTCACTTACTGGCAATGTTCCTGGTAACGAAGCATCAAAATGTGAGACAAGTGAGTTTGGTGGATCAGAAAATCTAACATGAGATCCAGAGAAGAGCTTTGATTTGGAGTGAATCTGAGCGTGGATTTCCAGACCGACAACACCAACCATCTGAGGAAGACTAGAAAACATAGAACAATCAATAAAGAGTAGGTAAAACTCTATAGTCATTCATTCATTTTCTTTTCGGCTTAGTCCCTTTATTAATCTGGGGTCAGATTATCCAGCATATGTTTTACACAACGGATGCCCTTCCAGCTGCAACCCATCACTGGGAAACATCCATACACACTCATACACTACGGACAATTTAGCTTACCCAATTCACCTATACCGCATGTCTTTGGAAATTGTGGGGAAACCGGAGCACCTGGAGGAAACACGCAAACACGGGGAGAACATGCAAACTCCACACAGAAACGGCAACTGACCAAGCCGGGGCTCGAACCAGCGACCTTCTTGCTGTGAGGCGATTGTGCTACCCACTGCGCCACCGTGCTGCCAAAACTCTATAGTTTCTTTTATAATTTAGGTATTAAGACAATTTTATAAAATGATAAAATACAGCATAAAGGTGAAGGTTTTTTCATAACGATGAACGCCTTCTATAGAGCTAAGTTAAGAAATATATTAAGATAATTTCTGAGAAGTTCATAAGAACTCTTTTTACGATTTAATTTTATTCAGAAAGATTGGGAAATGAGTGTGCGGAGAGTTATTACAACCTAACAGACACCTCCTCCTTACCATTTCTGTTTGCTGTCATAGCATGGTAAAACTGACAGTTGGAGGGGCGTGGTTAACATACTTGCATACTAACAACATACCAATACCTCAGACAGACGTAATCTGAGAATTTAACTAAAAACAAACATGAATTGTATTTTCAGATTTCAGTTTTAGATTACAAGGGCAAACAATATTTTTCTTATTGACATGGACAGATAAATTGTTGACTACAAAACTAGCAATGTAATAAATGATATTTTCAAATATTGCAAAATAGAGATTAATTATAATTAAATAAAAAGTCTAATTATTTTTTGCAATTTTGCAACACTCTTTTTTTTATTAAATAAATGCAGTTTTGTCGAGAACAAGAAACTATTTTTGCTTCCACAATAATTTTTTTTTAACTGTGACTCCAATGGGACAATAGAACTTACTGCAAGTGTAGCAGTTTATATTAATATTCGTTAATATCATTTTATAAGCATACAGATGTTCTTTGTTAGCTCATGCTACCTCAGTTCTGTTAAGCAATGTATACTAATAAATTATTACAACAAAAGAACACGTTGAAGTTAACATTAGCTGTAATCAATAAATGCATATGAAGTATTTAATTTCAACTAATGTTAACAAATGCAAACTTAATTTTTTCCATTCGATTTGTACAATAATTTAGACTTGATATCCTATATTCCTACATTTAATTAATACTTCATACTGAAATGCATATTACTTGGAGTAAAAAATATATAATAAAAAAAACTGAAAACTAACAATGAAGGTCTTCCCTTCAAGTATTCGATTGTACTTTTATTAACGAATTGTGATCAATTTAATTTAAAGGAATATTATCGTATATGTTGTTTTAATCTAGATAATGCTTAAAATATTTTCAACAAACACGTAAACCAGCATTACATTGGATAATGTACATTGCAAAGGCACACATAAAGTCAAGGTCAGTAATCAAGTGTGGGTGTACAAACAGTCTGATACCACACGCACAGTCCATTCATTTATTTTATTATAGCCGAGAAAAATAGCTTACATACGGGTCATATTAACACGTTAGAACGGTTGTCCTACCTACAGAGCATTTTGAAAAACACTTGATGCCTACCTTTTAGTCTGTACATTTGGCTGATGTTGATGTTTGCATCCGGTTGTCCATGTTGTCCTTATTATGAAATTAGAATGACCAATGTGACACAAACTTTGTGATTTATTAGCATATTTCCTCAGCCTGAAGAGTACACCGCTGTATCCTGAAGAGGAGGCTGCCATGCTTGTGTTTATGTGTGGGCAGCTGGGACATGTAGTTGTACGGAGCGGCCAGAAACTCGCTAATCTGCTGTTGAATGATGAAGAAAAAACTCAACTCCCACAATGCAACAAGCGCAAGGCAGTGTTTCCGGCGGTTACTTATGACGGCATTCACAATCCGCGAATACTGGCAGCTGGTGGCGGGAGATTCACGCATGGTCCTTCACGCGAATCAACAATTGTTTGCACTTCTATATTGTATGGACTTTCTAGTGTTTTTGAGTAACAATGGCACTGCAGCACAACGGCACCGCTTCCAAACTGGCCAAACACAATGGCGAAGCTTCCGATCACTTATCTGCAAACGGAAAGGAAGAAGCCGAGCGCGAACATGGCGATCGGTTCGCTTTCACCTCCGAACCCACACTTGAAGACATCCGCCGCATGCAGGCTAGGTTCACGGACGAGAGGAACTGGAACCAGTTTCATCAGCCGCGGAACCTGCTGCTGGCTCTGGTGGGAGAGGTCGGCGAGGTGTCAGAGCTGTTCCAGTGGCGCGGGGAGGTGGCGGAGGGTCTACCGGACTGGACCGAACCGGAGCGGGAGCATCTGGCCCAGGAGCTCAGCGACGTGTTGATTTACCTAGTTGAACTGGCCGAGAAATGCCACGTTGATTTACCTCAAGCTGTCCTGCGCAAAATGGCAATGAACCGACTCAAGTACCCTGCTAGCAAAGTTCACGGATCAGCTAAGAAATACACCGAATACAAGGACTGATATGGACGATGTCGTCTTTAGGCCGAAGACGATCGTTACTGAATAGTTTTGTTTTCTTACAGAGGGAGCTGATGCTGGGTGCCTTAAAAACTCTAAAAACCTATAGTGCTTTTAAAGTTGCTAGTTTTCTTTTAATCTACTGTTGGGCAATACTACTCAGTTTAAGGTTGAGATTTTAAAAGTCTTTAAGAAACTTGTTTGCACACTTTCCATTGTAAGCAGCTATTTTCTTTTATTTGTACAAATTATTTTACCAAAGCTGCTGTGGGCAACGTTACTTTGTGCTGTATAGTGCTTTTGCATCACAGTAAAGTGATAAACACACATGGTCTCATTGCAACTTTTTACCCATATTTCAGTTATAACAGCTGGCTCTCTAGTTGTTTTTTGATGTTAAGGAACCCTGACACACGCTATCTATCTTTCTATCTAGTAACATAAAAGAAAGTCAAGATACACTTTATATTCTGATGATATATTTCAACACTCAAATCAAGAGCTCAAAATATTGCTGAAACATTTCCTGTATGTCTTTTTGATTAGGATTGGAGCTTTATTGAAATATGATTCTACAAGACATGTCATCTGTTTTGTAGTTTGGTAATAAAAGCATTTTAGGAGGTAATCCCTATACCAGCAGTGTATTTGTCATTTGGTCTCAGCACTAAAATTAGGCAAGGCTCCCAAAGTACTGCAAGAACAAAGCTTTTCTTTATTTTATTTTTTTTATTTATTTGAAAATAGAAATATAACTTTGTTATATTTTTGATAGACCCAATTTCCTGTCAGAAAATGTTTGTGTATGATATGTTTAAGGATCTTTTATGGATAAAACCAATTGAGCTGCCACAAATTCTTATTCTAAGAAATATTTTGTGAAGCTCAGTAATGCATTTCTTCATACTGATTATATCAGTTCACTGTAATCACAATTACCATGCTATCCACTTGCACATCTGATGACAAAATCACAGCCAATGCAGAACTGCACTAATTTTGTAATTTGTGCCCTGAAAGTTACAAGCATCATTTGTTGCTACAACAAAAGTACTACAAATAGGACTTTGCTTTTTGTGATATGTCAGAATGAAAGTTTTATGACTACACCATTTGTTCAATATGATAATCTTTAAAAATTTACGGGGCCTCACAGTGGCGCAGTGGGTAGCACGTTCGCCTCACAGCAAGAAGGTCGCTGGTCGCTGGTTCGAGCCTCGCCAGTTGTCGTTTCTGTGTGGAGTCTGCATGTTCTCCCTGTGTTGGCGTGGGTTTCCTCCGGGTGCTCCGGTTTCCCCCACAAGTCCAAAGACATGCGGTATAGGTGAATTGGGTAAGCTAAATTGTCCGTAGTGTATGAATGTGAATGGGTGTGTATGGATGTTTCCCAGAGATGGGTTGCAGCTGGAAGGGCATCCGCTGCGTAAAACATATGCTGGATAAGTTGGCGGTTCATTCCGCTGTGGCGACCCCAGATTAATAAAGGGACTAAGCCGAAATGAAAATGAATGAATGAATGAATGAAAAATTTACGGAGCATTTAGAAACTGTAAAGTCTAAACGATCAGAAGTAAAAAGCTAAAATTAGGCTACACTGTTATGTTTCACAATAAATAAGTAATATGTCAGAATAAAGGTTGGAAGCTCAGTATCTGATTTTTGTACAATAATTTACATGACCAACTCAAAAAAAACCAACTCAAAACTGCAGAGGTCGGGGACCCATAAAGCAAGAGTATAAATAATATAAACTGCTAAAAAAATAATGGAAACGCTTAACATAATGTAACTCCAAGTGTTCCCTATATTATTTTGAGCAGTAGATTTTAGTCAAATTAACATATAGGAGATAATGCAACATTCATTCATTCATTCATTTTCATTTCGGCTTAGTCCCTTTATTAATCTGGGGTTGCCACAGCGGAATGAACCGCCAACTTATCCAGCATATGTTTTACGCAGCGGATGCCCTTCCAGCTGCAACCCATCTCTGGGAAACATCCATACACACTCATGCACTACGGACAATTTATCTTACCCAATTCACCTATACCGCATGTCTTTGGACTTGTGGGGGAAACCGGAGCACCCGGAGGAAACCCACGCCAACACAGGGAGAACATGCAAACTCCACACAGAAAGGCCAACTGACCCAGCCGAGGCTCGAACCAGGGATCAGCGACCTTCTTGCTGTGAGGTGAACGTGCTACCCACTGCGCCACTGTGAGACCCAAAATGCAACATTTAACCTTTAAATATAGTTGACCTAACAGCACATGGCTCCATAATTTCATGACAGTGCAATGACTGTCTTTTGTCAGTGCTTCACATGAGAAAGGTTAATGAGTGCTGATTACATGAAGCAGACTGAAGTTGGTATACAGCAAAAACAGATTAATCTCCTGATTGAAGTGGTTCAAAAATGACTAATTACTCACCCTCAAGTGGTTCCAAATCTTTATGTTTTTTGTTGTTGTTGAACACTAAGAAGATATTTTGAAGAATGTTAGAAACCGTTAACCGTTAACTTCAATTGGCAGGAAAAGCATATACTTTGAAAGTCAATGGTTATTGTTTTCCAACAATTTTCTGTGTTAAACAGAAAAAATATACTATTGACAAATGAAGGATGAGTAAATAATGCCAGAATTGGATGAACTACCCCTTTAACCCTGCAGTCTTTTATATATATTAGCATTTTAGGTCTAATTGAATCACTCTTTTAACCCTGTTGTTGAGAACCGAACATGACAACATCAATGGAAGCTAGAATCCATGACAGCTCTCATCGGTTACTTAGGAAAAAGATGGATATGGAACTCTAATTAGCAAAGTTAAGTTCTGGACAGGTAATTAAATCAGCTCATTAGTAGAGTGTTTGGTCTCCTGAGCAAAGTGTCAGATTATTAAGACGCTTAAGCACTCAGGAGCAACATTAAGATTGAAGACTGTTAGATGAACCGTTTGACAAAGGCAAAGCAGGCCATTGTGGCACGGATGATTCAAGTGCATGTAGGCCTATAACGTATTCAAGGTAATCAATATCAAAATCATATTCATTTTTATTAGTTTTTTTTTTTTCCAGAAAAGCCTCTTTACAGAACTGCATTCTCTCACTACGCTGCTACTGATCAAACATCAGAGCAGCGTGTGATCAATAGATTTGATCTTCTTCTAGCTCTGTGCTGCCGGTCGAAGAGGGCAATCATCAGCATTCCATTCTTACTGGATTTGAAAGATTCATCTGTTTACTCAAGTCTGTTTTATAAGAGGAACAGCCTGCTAGATAAGCCCTTAGCAAACGAAGAAGCTCTTTTTATTGCAGTTTCAAAGCAACCACAGCATAATCCAAATGATGTTAAGAACTTGCATCTCCCCGACACCGTTGATCTATTGTGTATCTCTCTCTCTCTATGGGTCCACCATAGTGGGGGGCAGAGTGAGCTGTCAGCGTCTTGCACCATAGGGGACGCCGTACTGCTGCTTTCTCCCTCACTCTGTGATTTTTCATGCCACTCAGACTTTAGTAGCCAGACAGTGATTTTCCCAGCATCTGTTTTTCATTTGATGTCATTCAGAGACGACTATGGAAGGCCCGCCACAGTCTTTGTCACTCTTTGAGTTCTGTATACAAATGTCAAAATCCAACATGTTCTTTCTTCTCTCCTGACAGCTGAAAGCATTCTCAGAATTAAAAATCGTGAAATAGTGCTTTAAAAAAACTTATTTTGGCCTATTCTTAAGAGTTGATAGGCGTTTTTCCAAATCCACAATAACTGGTTTCCTTGAAAGGGGCTATTTTCTTTTGAGTCGTATCATCAAGTCTTATTTTTTCCCTGAAAGAGAAGTCCACAGGGAATGAAAACACCAACTTCTCTGGCCCTTTTCACAGGCTTCTCATTTCATCCAATTTCTCCCAATGTCCCCTAATCACACTCATTCTAACAGAGATACCACAGAACAGACAGTGATTTCTGAGATAAGATGTGGATTTGCTATTTGTATTCAGTTCACCACAAGACACACAAACATTATGGAATCCTGAACTCTGAAATTTGACTGAAATGTCAAGGTTACAATAGTTTTATTTAGAATTGCATATAGCAAATTGTCAAATTTGGTGGGCTACAGCAGCAAAATATAACATACTGTAAGACAGAAACATTTGTTTGGTTTTAATTTATTTTAGTCTTATTAATCCATGGATACAACACCCTTAAAATCTTACACTAGCAAGGACCAACAAACTGTGCTAGAGGGTTGACCTGCCATAAACACATTTTGGGAAGTAGGAGACAATCTATAGGCCTCACAGTGGCGCAGTGTGTAGCACGATCGCCTCACAGCAAGAAGGTCACTGGTTTGAGCCTCGGCTGGGTCAGTTGGCGTTTCTGTGTGGAGTTTGCATGTTCTCCCCGTGTTGGCATGGGTTTCCTCCGGGTGCTCCGGTTTCCCCCACAAGTCCAAAGACATGCGCTGTTGGTGAATTGGGTAAGCTAAATTGTCCATAGTGTATGTGTGTGAATGAGTGTGTATGGATGTTTCCCA
>CAIGQW010054471.1:7395599-7419572 GCA_903798125.1 Danio choprae
AATGTCTCTGGTTAAAGTCCCAACTAAACTAGTTGACATTTCTGTGCGGCGTTTGCTTGTTCTCCCCGTGCTCGCGTGGGTTTTCCCCGGGTTCTCCGGTTTCCTCCCACAGTCCAAAAAACACGCAATTTAAGTAAATTGAACACACTAAAGCGATACCATTGCCAAGCTCTTAATAAGCATACATCTTTTTTCAGCCATTCTTTTAGCCAGAAATAAGTCGGGGGTAGTTCATCGAGATCTACATGAGCTCAAGCCCCCCTCTTGCCCTGCAAACGGGAGGGAGCCCAGGGCTCAAGGATCTCGTGAGCTCAGGGCTCTCTCCCAGGACAGCATGCCAAACAAGCTATATTACCAATCATCAGCTAAGTGTGAACTCTTGAAAAGAGTATTGCGAACAAGTCATATAAGTACCTTACTTATAATATTTTCTTATTCAGAATAAGGGAAATAATTACATTACTGATGTCCATCTAAACCTCTCCATTGTTTCTGTGTTCTTTTCTTGTTTCTTATGTTGGCTAAGTTCAGGCTCACCTGTCTTCTGTTTTTTTCCTTCAGCATTGCTGACTTCAATTCTGAATATCCTATAGTGCAAACTTTGGTGAAGAACGCTTAAAGTTTACAACCGCTTACAATCAAAATTGCTGATAAATACAACTTGAAATTTAAAATGTTTTTCAGTATGTTTTGTTGTTAGTTACACATAATAGAAAGAGTGCAGAAAATCATAATAATAATAATAAAAAAAACACTTGAGATTTTTCACCCACTTCTTGTTTCACACAAAGGAAAAAATGAATAATGTAGGAAGTAGACCCAGAGAAGTAGTTCAAAAAAGTCCCCTTGCCCTTCAGTGCCTTCATACATGAATAACTACACAAGAAAAAAAAAAAAGGACCACTTTTATAACAAATAGTCCATTATGTTATCCTTATGGTCAAATTCCATTATTTATTTCTCAGAAACCTTTCAGTTTCAAAGAAATAATACAATACAACCTCTCAGTAACCCCAATACAGCTCATAACCTCCATTTTACTCCCTCAAAGCATTGCGGGAGTTCTCCTCACAGCTGTTTGTCAACAAAATGGCTTGATTGAAATGAATTTGAACGCAAATGATCCCTCATAACCGCAGGTTTAAGGACTCTCATCAGGGACCATGAGCTGTGTGTGCAACAAACACAAAGTATCTGTGGTTCAGAAGTGGCACAGAGGCCCAGACTGAATAATCAGCCTCCCTGTTAATATCCTGCCAGACAGAGCATTGAGCCAGAACCACACTCCCCTGCACATCTCACAGGGAGGGAGCTTTTCCACTTATTTGTATTCAGGGCCATGGCTGATCTCGCTTTTTGGATGATCTGTTGTGCAGTTTAAGCACTTATTGATGAGGGGGCTAACTTTGCATGATTATCTTTTTATACCATTAAACTCTTCGATTTTGGAAAAGAACATTTGTTTATATTTTGATGGTAACATTTTGACATCTATCTCTGCCTCTGGTGGACTGAATCATTATATGCTGAAAAAATTATTCATTCATTACTGCATTTTCAAGGTAACTGGTTGCAAACAATTTAAACAAACAAATAAAATTTAGTAATGTTCAAATAAGAATGATTCTTATTTCCATCTGTAAAGTTGTTCAAAATAACGTAACAGGGCTGAAAAAAGGTATTACTCTGGAAAGAAATTACATACTGTGCTTTGATTAGCAATTGATTTGCTTGGGGTAAAAATGAGATATTGATTTGATGTCTCTGAACTTGAACTTGTATTATAATAAATAAATGAGCAATGCTCAGTTATTGAACTGAATCAATATTGACAAGAGTTACCAGACTTGATCATCACCTAGAATCTTTAATTTGTCATGATGTCCATCCTACTCTATTATCCACTTTTAACTAAGGATGGCTGCACTGCTTGATGAAGCTTAGAAGGCTTTGCTAAACTTTTATTTTAAATCAGTGTTTCAGAGTGCATATCAAATTGGCATGGTGATGTGATTTCAGTAAACGGGGCTTCCTTATGTCATTACTGTTTTAAAACATTTTAAAAATTCAATGGTTGTCCACTGGGAGGTGGGGGGTGACATTTACCAACTAATAATATCAACATTAACCTGTTTAATATTTAATGATAGTAGATGATAAGCTAAGTGCTTGTATAGGTTATAGTTTCAATACTTAAAGTTAGCAATATGTTTGAAAAAGCCAATTCTAATGCATGTTTTGCCTGACTTTTTTTATGTATTTACACGATTTCTGTGGACCCTCCATTACAGCAGCATTAGACAGGACCGTGTATGTAGTACTAGTTAACTGTTAACTGTTAAGTAGTAGTCCATGTAAAGCATTCTACTGGTTAAATAAAAACATTTTATTTCAATATTTTTGCCATTATTTATTTACCATAATCAATAAAGTATTTTTGGTCATTGTATTTTAAGGGACAATTCTAGCTATTAACAAACCATTAGCTCAGACTTTTAGCTCAAACTACTAATTAGCTGCTTGTTAATATATAGCAAGGTTGTTGTAACAAAATAAGGTGAAACAGTATATATATGATCAAACAAATGTGCTGGTTTTCTAATAGGATGCTAAACAGAGTACCCATTAAAAATGCTTGAGTCAGTGCAATTAATTTAGTTTAATATAGGCAGTGAATGAAATATTCCAGTGACAGAATGCAGACGTCAGGTTCAACTCCCTTTATCTTTACCACAAGGAAATGCAGTTTTAACAATGCCTCATAAAATATAAAAGACAGACATATGAACCACAGGGTTGTTCAATTGTATATGCTGATGTTTGTGAAATTTGTTTGCATTATTATGACTTATTGTTGACAACTGTGGTTAAACATTCATTCATTCATTTTCATTTCGGCTTAGTCCCTTTATTAATCTGGGGTCGCCACAGCGGAATGAACTGCCAACTTATCCAGCATATGTTTTACACAGCGGATGCCCTTCCAGCTGCAACCCATCACTGGGAAACACCCATACACTTCCATTCACACACATACACTACGGACAATTTAGCTTACCCAATTCACCTATACTGCATGTCTTTGGACTGTGGGGGAAACCGGAGCACCCGGAGGAAACCCACGCCAACACGGGGAGAACATGCAAACTCCACACAGAAACGCCAACTGACCCAGCCGAGGCTCGAACCAGCGACCTTCTTGCTGTGAGGCGAACATGCTACCCACTGCGCCACCGTGAGGCCCTGTGGTTAAACTGTTGGGATTGTAATGAAAAACATAATGAAACAAACTAGTTTTCTCTAGGAGGTTCAGTAGAAATGTTTTGATATTGTAAGATGACAGAATCTGTAATAGTTACCCCTGGAGAAGTGCAATGTCCAACTTGGAACACATCATTCATAGCCAATGGCATTAGATTAAAGCCTTCACTTGGGTGACCTGAAATAGGGAGCTTTGTCCCTCATCCTGCAAGACTTAAACAGTGTCCTGCATTTGAATTTTGTCTACAGCTTATTTTTTCTTCTTCTATGAAATTACAACACCATGATAAAAAGGCAAAAAAAAAAAAACCCTGTTATTGGTGTGCACATGGCCAGCCATCACATTTTAGTTACAGTATACAGTAGTAGAAAAATTGACAAAAATAGTTTTAATAGAGTCGAATTTCTCCCCCTCTGATTTAGACATAAAACGTTTAGATAAATGTGTGGGTGCTGGTTAATTTTGGTTAGACAGTGGCCTTCAAGAAAAGAAACCCTTTTGGTTTATGACTTTTTAAAATCATTATAGGACAATTGAATGTAAATTACTTGGTACTGGAATCTGTGTAACTGAAAATGTAAGTGATTTGGTAAAGATAATTAGTAATGCATTGATTATATGTAATTAGACATGTAATGGTGTCAAACATTCATGACATATTATAGTAATTGCTGAAACTTTTACCATGGTATTGTAATAAACTACAAAAAGAGACTGGGATGATGGACAAATGTTGGTGTTGTAACACGTACATGTACGTATGCACACCTCTACGCCTATCTTCATTGGGACTTCCCATAGGTATAATGTTGTTTATACTGTACAGACACAGACAGAGATTGTGATTACTAACATTACTTCAAATGTATAAAATTAGTCAGGTAACTGTGTTGTCAGTAGTTGTCAGTATACTTTGAAACATTTTTCTCTTGTGTAGCAAGTTACATGTATTGTCACATACAAGCAGCACCATATATTTCCTCCATTAGACATAAAAAGAAGCTGTGTCCTTCAAAATACATATATATATATAAAACTTAATAATACAAAGTATTTTGAAGTGCCCACAATAACATCATTTTGTATATATTATATTTTTAATTCATTGTATTATTGAATACCATCACCAAAATACCAGTCTACACGTATGATACTATAGAATATGACATTTGTTCATTTTTATATATGTATTTATGAATCATACCCTATAGGTCTTCCTACATATTTATATCTTTCCATCCATCCAAGTTCATTTTGTTTTGGCTTGGAGTCATATTTCTCTCAAGTGTATTGTCATGGCGCACCAGAGGGCAGATTTCTCTCCCTGAGGCTGTGGATGAAATCTTGGCTCTCTGCTGAGTTCTCTCCTCTGCTGTGTTCCCATAACTCTGGGTGATTTACAGCGCCTCTGCCACACTGAGGGGTAATAAGCAGTGTAATTTGCTGGAAGGTGTGACTGGACTGAGTAACCGGAGCTGCAGCCTTTACGACACGTTCATGTGTCTCACACATGCAGGTGAGTGAGAAACAAACACAATCAAGCTGCCACATTTCTGCTCTCTCTCTTTCTCTGGCTTCCTCTAGAGAGAGCGCTCATCCGTGACCCTGTTCATTTTACATGCCTCCCTCCCTAATTGTGTTCCTTAAAATCAAACACTTTAAATAAGTATTCTCAATGGACTTGAGGTCCATCACAAATTGCATTTTGAGGTCTTTATTAAATATATTTATCCGTTGGAAGTAAACCTACTTTTGAATCAAACACAGCATTTTCCAAAACACTTGGCCCTAAGAAAATTCACTTTTTATAAGACTGGTTTTCATGACACCTTCTAGCAAATCACCATGAACTGATTAGAAATCAGATACAGGGATTAAATCATGTTTGGGCGTGACCACAGATGTTGTAACAAATATACAGTATTACATTTTTAATGAAGTTTTTTTTTGTTTTTTTTTGTGAGGAAATAAAAATAAGGTCACACTTTATTTTGATTGTCCATTTGTTGAATTTAAGTTACATTGCTTCTACATGCCAACTAATTCTCATTAGATTATAAGTTAGATTGGGGTTAGGGTTAGTGTAAGTTGACATGTACTTGCAAAGTTTCTTATAGTCAGTTAAATGTCTGTTGAAGGAGCAGTATCAACAGATATTAAGCAGACAGTCTGCTAATACTCAAATGGACCATCAAAATAAAGTGTTACCAAATAATTTTATATCTTAAAATTTCACATTGGTGATGCAGTGACGGGGCCTCACAGAGGTAGCACGTTCGCCTCACAGCAAGAAGGTCGCTGATCGCTGGTTCGAGCCTCGGCTGGGTCAGTTGGCCTTTCTGTGTGGAGTTTGCATGTTCTCCCTGTGTTGGCGTGGGTTTCCTCCGGGTGCTCCGGTTTCCCCCACAAGTCCAAAGACATGCGGTATAGGTGAATTGGGTAAGCTAAATTGTCTGTAGTGCATGAGTGTGAATGGGTGTGTATGGATGTTTCCCAGAGATGGGTTGCAGCTGGAAGGGCATCCGCTGCATAAAACATATGCTGGATAAGTTGGCGGTTCATTCCGCTGTGGCGACCCCAGATTAATAAAGGGACTAAGCCGAAATGAAAATGAATGAATGAATGAATGATGCAGTGACTCAGTGGTTAGCTCAGTGGTTAGTCACCTCACAGCAAAAAGGTCGCTGGTTTGAGTCCCGGCTGGGCCAGTTGGCATTTCTGTGTGGAGTTTGCATGTTCTCCCCGTGTTCGTGTGGGTTTCCTCTGGGTGCTCCGGTTTCCCCAACAGTCCAAAGACATGCGCTATGTGTGAATTGAATAAACTAAATTGGCCGTAGTGTATGTATGTGAATAAGTGTGTATGGATGTTTCCCCATACTGGATTGCAGCTGAAAGAGCATCTGCTGTGTAAAACATATGCTGGATAAGTTCATTCCGCTGTGGCTACACCTGATGAATAAAGGGACTAAGCCAAAGGAAAGTGAATGAATGAAATTTGACATTTTATTCAGTGTGTGGGTGTTTATTAGACATTATTTTTGTAGCTTACAATGGATTTTTGAGAGACAATAATGTCCTACACCATTTTCTTTTTAGTGTAGAATACAAAAAGTTACATTTTACATCAAGCAAAAAGTTTCAATAAATCAATTAGTTAGTCAAGGGAAGGCAAAAGCAAAAGGCAGATCCACATGCAGTCAAAAAGTTGAATAAAGCAATCCATAATACAATAATTAACACAAGGCTGGAGAACCAGAACAATTCATTTTGATTTATTTATTTTATGTCCAACTTATTGTGTTTTATTAACATCTACACCAATCCCAACCACAAACCTATTCCTTAAGACCAATTTATACTTCTGATCAAGTGCATGCAATCTGCATGTTCAATATCTGTGATTGGTCAACTTGTTAGCGATGACAAATGTGTGTGCAGCAGACAGCTGTGGGAGGGTGTGAGGCCAGTGGCATGAGTGTTTAGCAAGTGTTGAGTCCTGTCAAAGGAGTCCAAAATGGATACTTTTGCTTCATGTTTACTTTATGATTTAAGATTTTAAGCATTCACCAGTTCACTCCTCTTTCTTGAATGAATGAGTGTGATTTTGAACTATACTGCTACAGTTGGATTGTGTGCATTTCCAGCATAATCTCAAAACACCGGCAAAGAAACTTGACACAGTGGAACATATAAACCCCACTGCCTTCTAGCGTTTTGGAAGTGTGATTGGCAGAGCTACACAGACAGAATACAGAAGTATAAATGCTCACAATGTCATTGACTACATGCAAGGTATGCTCCAATGGGCACGGCGATCACTCTGTGCAGAAGTATAAATCTTTAGAAGAACCTATTGTGTTTTATTATTGTCTACACTTACACCTATCGCAACCCTAAACCTACCCATTACAGTAATGCAAAAACAGTAATTATTATTGTATACTGTCATAAAAATGATGCTACATTGATGTGCACAGTAGCCACAGCTGTATCCAATAGCCTTAACCCAATCTACTCACAGTGGAAGTCCCACTGCAACAATACACACTAACAGACAGAGAGGTGAACAGAAGAAAAGGAGAACACAAAACAACACACAAGAACTGTAACAAAATCATTAAATCCACCAACTAATTAGCGAACTAACCAAACAAATTAATGAATTATTAAACAAATCAAACATTTTTTTCTACTAATTTCATGTTTTACTCAATATATTGCCCATTGTAATTGTAGTTATAATTATAATTGCCCATTCTTTGTAATTACTTGTGAAGTTTGCTAGCATTTTCTGAGCTAAGTCCTACACTTTTTCTTTCCTTGAAGAATATTGTTTAATTATTGTGTAAATCATGTTATTCAGCATGTTACTTTGTGTTTCTTTGTAATTACTTGTGATGTTTACTAGCTATTGATAATTGTTTGGTTAAGTAAATTATACACCTTGTCTTTCAATTATAAAAATGAAGAAGAAAATTTCACATCACATTATATGGAGGCCCAAAATAACACTCAATGATATTTTAAAACATTTAATTACAAAAGTTAACCCAACTGCTGGTTTGTCCATTTTGATCTAAATTTAGGCTAAAATCATTCTACCTCTTTAGAGGGCCTAAAACTGCATTCATGCTGCAATTTTTGCCCCATAAACTTCCATTCATACACATACAAATGCAGCAGACCAGAAATGCAAACTCATGTTTTACATGTTGCTGCATTCCCATGTTCAAGCCTGATGATCTCTGACCTGCGAAATCGCAACACACAATTGTGTGAGATCAATAAAATATTTAAATGTGACCTCTCTGTACAGCAATTTTAACTATAGAGCAAACGCTTGCTTTATCAATGTCTAATCATCTTGTATTGTCCTGCACCTTTTTGCAGTGCCATACGACAGAATTTTGTATGCTCAAACTACCGTGATCATGGTTTAATACTAAGTTTCTAACTAAGTTTCATTTTGTATATATTATATAAAAAGAAGAAATTAATGAATTAATTAATCACATCCCCAAATCAGAAAAAGTTGGGACAGTATGGAAAACACACACACAAAAAAAGAAGTGATTTCTAAATTTACTTTGACTTGTATTTCATTGCAGACAATACATTAGCACATTATTTAATAATGTGTTCCTCATGATTTTTTATTGTATTTTTTTTTTTAAATAAACACGTATTCCAGTTTTGGTTCTTGCAACACAATTAAAAAAAAGTTGGAACAGTAAAGGATTTACCACTTTGTAATGTTGCCATTCCTTTTCACAACACTTGTCACAACAATGTTTAGGGACTGAAGACACCAAGTGATGAAGTGTTTCAGATGTAATTTTGTCCCATTGTTCCTGCAAACAAGTCTTAATGTGGGAAACAGTACAGGGTCTTCATTGTTGCATTTTGTCACATTCTCTATTGGAGACAGGTCGGGACTGCAGGCAGGCCAGTCAAGTACCTGTATCTTCTTCTTCTGCAGCCAAGACTTTGTAATGTGTGCAGAATGTGGTTTTTCATTATCTTGTTGAAATATGCATGGGCGTGGAAAAGAAGGCAGCATATTGTGCTCCAAAATTGCTATGTACTTTTCAGTGTAAGGATGGTTATCTCCATATCAAAAGCTGAAAACTGCTGTGAGACTTCATAAGATCAGACCGCGGGAGTGGCCATGCAATAAAGTAATAAAACTTTCTAATTTTCTGGGAGGATCTCGAGAAAGCCATCTGAACGATTAACTGAAAATAAGGATTTATTGGGTTAATCAATCTAAATTAGACGTAATCACAACCTATAAGGTGATCGGCTTAAATTAGATATATCTAAACTGAAATATAAAAAAATTGGAGTCAGATAAGAATAAGGGTCGAAAATGGATTTATAAAACAAAAGTTTAATATGTTCAGCTAGGCGAGAAAAGACTGACACGCAGAATACCTTCCCCCACATCCGTGGAAACCATCATTCAACATCCGAATCATAGGGTGGGGCTTACATCAGCATTAATGGTGCCATCATAGAAGGGCAAGTTACCTTTGCCAAGGGCACTGACACAGCCCAATACCATGACAGACACTGGCTTTTGGACTGATTGCTGGTATGGATTATCCTTTTCTTCTTTGGTCCGAAGCACACAGCATCCATTTCCCCTCCCCCAAAATACCTGAAATACTGATTTATCTGACCACAGTACATGTTTCCACTGTGTGATGATCCATCCCAAATGCCTCCGAGTCCAGAGAGGTCGACAGCGCTACTGGACACTGTTAACATAGGGCTTCCTTTTGGCACAGTGCATTTTTCACTATGTATTGTGGTACTTGACAAAGGTTTGCCAAAGTAGTCCTGAGCCCATGTGGTGATATCGCTTATGAATGACAATTCTTGATGCAAAATGTCTTCTTCCAAAATGTCTTAATTTGTCTTCCAAATGTCTTCTTCCAAATGTCTTAAACATTAAACACAATAATTTTTTCACATATTTGTTGGCAAACTGGTGATCATCAGCTCGTCTTTGCTCCTAAAGGACTAGACCTTTTTTGGATGCTGCTTGAGTACCAAATCATAATTACAATCACCTGTTGACATCACCTGTTTCAAATCACATCATTATTTAACCGATTTACCTGATTATTAGCCCTAAACTGCTGTTTTTGGAATGTGTTGCAGGTCTGAATGACAGGAAAGGATGTATATTTACAAATTAGATGAAGTTGACCAGAAACATGAAATATTATGTGTTCATATTGTCTGCAATGAAATACAAGTAAAGGTAAATTTGGAAATCACTACTTTTTTTTTATTTGCATTTTCCATACTATCCCAACTTTTTCTGATCTGTTAATTAATCAATAAAGTGATTAATAAAGAATAAATAATGCTAAAATATTTACAATTATTTTTGAGAAAGAGAAATGGGAAAGTTTGTAACATTACTGTCCAAACAGATTAAAATATATTAGCTCTTAGCAAAAATACAAAACACAGAGAGACAAATAATTTATTCCTCAGGCCTCTACACTACATTTATTTTTGAGAGACCATCTTTACAAAGTACTGATGTTTCACTGTGCCTTTGTTTTCATTTGAAGACTCAGAAGGCTTTGTTTTTTGTTTTTTTTTGACAGCATAAGCAGCAAACCACTGTTACCAACACACTTGCAGTGTAAGAATCATCTGTGAATTGTGGCTCTTCCCACAGCCCCCCTACCAGAGGCTATTTTTTTTCTTTCTTTTTTCCTCTTTTTGTTTTCAATGACATCTGCCTATCCTCTGTCCATTTAGTGAAAGGACACATTGGCAAATGCAATAATCTTTCTCCCAACACTGCAGGGTCTCTAAGTGCTTTTAACTTGCCGTTTTGGCTCCCTTAAAGAATTCTGACATGGCAATAAAGCTGTCAGCACACAAATTAATGATGGAAAGACATGCAGGGGAAACAGACCACTCTGGCATCAAAAAAATGCCTCTTCTGGGTTTTTAAAGTCTTGTGATGATGTCTTTCTAACTGGAAACTACTTTATAACTGTGTCAAGACTGTACAAGCATATAAAGTTGTGTATTATACAGCAAAACAGAATTTCAAGGCTGAAGGCTTTTTTGTTTTTGATGGAATATAGATTTGACACTTTTCTAGCTTTTTATCTCTTAGGAGTAATCCTTTTTCAGATTTGTTTTTTCTTTTTAGTCCACTGATGATTTTTTTAAAGGAATAGTTTTGTAACATTCCTAGCAATGGAGTAGATAATGATAATGGTCTGAAAACGCAAAGGCAATTCATCACAATGGGTATAATAAAAATAAATAAATTGTGTACTAAACCCAAAATATGAAACAAATCATAAATGACAACAATGTAACCTGACAAAGTAACACGCCAGACATCAGTTTCTTTGGTGTGTTCCATTTGTACCTACAGTATGGAATTTTCAAATAAGCATTAATATCTATCTTGTTTCTTAGCATTTCTGTTTTCTCTTTTTCAATAAATTCAGTACCACACACAATCTTTTCTGTGAAATGTATAGTTGAGAAATGTAACACTGTACCTGTCCATCTTATAGTTTTCCACCTTTGTTTTCTTAGCTTTGACATCTGACTTCTAAATTAAAGGCATAGTTGATCAAAAGTTAACATACACGCACATGCTTGCATGCACACATGCATACAGCTATCTTTATTGGGACTTTCCATATGTAATGATTTTTATACTTTGCAAACTGTAAATTCTATCTCCCTATTCCTAAACTTAATGCTCACAAGAAACAATCTGCATTTTTACATGTTCAAAATACTTCATTTGGTGTGACTTATGAACAATTTTCCTCATGGGAACCAAAAGAAGTTCCTACAAGGTTACATTTTACAGGTATTTCTATACTTCTGGAGACATTTAGTCACCACAACATAGGAAATAAAAGGTACACACTAACATTTTTAGGAAAGCTGTACTTTTAAATGATATGCAGCATTAACACAAAGGAGATCATATAACAAAAACAAGCAATGGGAAAACAGAACAAGATCAGGCAATAAAGTTCATCATCATAAAATGAAAAGTTTACTGTTTATTGTCACTGCTGTTTATTTCTATATCATATTTATAAAAAATTACTTAAAGTCGTAATTGAATTATGGCTTAATCCTGGCTTAGTCTAAGCCCTGTCTGTGAAACCAAGTGTCACGGTTCATATATCCGTGATCTCCTGTTATTGTTATGTCTGTCACATGGCTCTGTTTGTTTACCTTTCCTTGACAGCACGCGTTCCAGTCAGAAAGGGGCGTAGTGGACATTTTAAAAGTGGGGGGGATGGCTGAAGGAAATCCAAAAATCCCCCTCCCCCAGGGATCAGCTGACTAATAAGTGGGACCACCTGCAACCTATTAGTGAGACCTACTTAAGGACTCTGTTTTTTACATTTTGGCATTCAGTCGTTTATGTTTGTTCCTGTCTTTCAGGTCTCATTCTGCTGTTCCCAGGACTTGTGAGTTATCTTGCGTCCCATGCTACCAGAGTTGCCTTTGTTCCTTATATATTGTACCAAGCAATTCAGCTAATAAACTTTTACTTGCAATTGGATCCGTTTATATATCATCCTTGTGACACCAGGCTTAAGTGTACTTAAAGGAACGTTCACAGAAAAATAAAAAAATCCTGTAAGCTACTCACCCTTAAGCCATCCTCAGTGTATATAACTTTTTTGTGTGTGACAGTCGGTGTAGTTTTACAATTTTTCTTGGTACTTCCATGCTGTAAAATAGTGTTGGATAGTGGCTTTTATTTTGAAGCTTCCAAAAGTGCATAAATCTGTCATCAAGCTAACCCATACACCGGCACAGTGGGTTAACACTTGTCTTATGAAGTTGATCAATGTTATTTTGTAAACAGAAATATTACAGTTTTATAAATTAAAGACCTAAGCAACAATCACTCACATCTGGCAGCAGCTGAATGCACGTTATGCACAACTGATGTATACAATGTATGATGTTAAATCATACATATGACATATCATAAATATGTCTTGTTAAATTTTAAAAAATATTAAAAAGTATCAACAAGTCATGCAATCTATTTATTTATTTTTGAAGTAAAGGATTAAACTCGGGCCTCACGGTGGCGCAGTGGGTAGCACGATCGCCTCACAGCAAGAAGGTCGCTGGTTCGAGCCTCGGCTGGGTCAGTTGGCATTTCTGTGTGGAGTTTGCATGTTCTCCCCGTGTTGGCGTGGGTTTCCTCCGGGTGCTCCGGTTTCCCCCACAAGTCCAAAGACATGCGGTATAGGTGAATTGGGTACGCTAAATTGGCCGTAGTGGCTAATTGGCTGATTGGCTAATTGGCTAATTGGCTAATTGGCTAAACACTAATTGGCTGAGCAGTGCTAACCAGGCTGACAGAGTTCGAACGAGCAGCATCACCGGAACGATCGCTGACGTACCTGCTGTAGGACAGCTTTGGGATGGGGAGTGCTCACACCGGGTAGCAGAGCGTCCAGAGGAAGAGCTGAAAATAATAGATTGACTCTTACCTTGCTTCCAGGATCCCACGAAGAGGCTGAATGGTTCTCCTCCTCTCAAAGCGGCCCGCCTCAGGGTTGCTTCACGGTGACCTGTGACAAGAGCGTCAACTTCCTGCAGGGGGGCTCGGCGCGATCACTAGCCAGTAGAATGGGCTGTGACGGCGGAGCGTCTTGGAGGGTTCTCTGTGAGAAAAAGCCAGCGCAGACGGGGCCGGTGGGGGAGCAGTTTTCCGAGCCCACCAAGAGATGACCTGCTCCATCATGCATGGCTGATCTCTCACCACAGAGGACTCCTCGGTAAAGTCCCTGACAGTGTCGCCTAGGGTATGTGCACGCCAAGAAAGCAAACTTTGTCTGTGTGGTGCATATCTACCAGGGTAAGCCAAGGGTGGCCTTTCCAGACCACTGTGTGGGCATCATCCTCCCCAGGGCACGGGCAGCCAACTTGAAGGTCATGAGAGCATAGTTGACCACCGTGTAGAGCTTATGCATAAGCCTGGGGAAGAACCCCCCTTGTGCAGCACGACCAGGAGGTACCATGGTGCAGGGCAGAAGTGGCATGGCTCGTAGCGGTGTGGGCTTTGGCCATGAGAGACACAGATAACTCACCCGCCTTGGACGAGGGTCTCAGCTTACCCCTCTAGGTGACTGCGCACACCACCTGAAGACTAGCTTTATACCCACTGGCCACCTCGCCATCAAGCGAGGTGAAGGTGGAAGCACATGAAGACCGGGCGGATTAAAACACCCTCTATTCCTGCATGTGCTCGCTGTGCGCCCCCACAAAGAAGACTACGGGAGCTGGAAGATAAATCTTATATTAGCCCGCATGTTGCATCCCTCTAGTCGATCCGGCGGAGAGACTGGTGGACAAACCATCTCCAACCCCATCGCCGAAGCAGCTCGGGAAGCGCAGCCATCATGTCCAACTCGAGAACCGTGACCACGTATTGCACCTCGTTAGGTGGTAGCGAGCCCGGTCTGTCATCTAAACATGAAAGCTCACCCTCTGATGTCGCGATGGGCGTCTGATCTCCGGTGTCATCAAGTAGAGGCACGGCCATTCCAGAGGATGAAGCGACACAACCACCTGGAGGCGACAGATAAACCCCCACTGTGATCCTTAGATCTGCCCGTGTGCTAACTGCTTTCACAGGGAGCAATGGGATGGCTTACAAGCCACGATCTCAGCTGCGCAGCAGCCATGCCCTCACAGTGAGAGCATGAGCTGTCCTCAAGCACTGCATCGACATGCTGGACCCCCAGAGCTGTGATGCAGTAACCGTGGCAATCATCCAGAGATAAGAACCATTGCATCCAGAAATGCACAGTCGGAACAGCGTCTTGAAAAAGATGCATTGCTTGACCGTGTTGCTCTCTTAGGGATCTGCTCTTTTAGTGAAAACTGCACTTTTAGCTACCAGCGAGACGTCCAGGGGACAGGAGCCCAGTTCATCCGCTGCTGTTTCACGTCATCACCCGCACTGGTAGTAATACTGCTTAATGGACAAAATCAGCTTAGCAGAAGTACTCTTCAGTCTCTAGTGTGAGGCTCTGAAACAAAAATCTAAGGCTCGCTCTACACGCGCCAGCTATATACTCTGTTAATGATTAATCGCTAGCACCTGCGGAGCTGAGCTCTGCCAACTTATTGGCATTCATTGGCCCATTTTTTTACTCTTCAGAGTGATTGGTCGGCTAGCGTTCTCCCAAAGTGTCTTCCAGACACACGTCAGAGTTCCCATGAAGGGGAACAGTGCCATACACTCAATCACACACACGTTCATGAGCCAGGCTTTACTTGTGATTTTTGTTGTTTTTCAGTGTCTAGTTTTGATGTCAACTGAAAACAGTGGCAAACATTTTGGTTTTTGGAGTTGCAAGAATGTTGGTTTAAGCAATATTTTCCAATTAGCCTTTCTATTTAGATTATTGTGAGATCCAGATTTGATTTGCCAAAATCGAATCCAATCATACTTTGGAGGAATTCAGGCTGTGTCTTTTTCATCCCTAAAATGTCTCATTAGCATGGCAGGTGTTCTGACAGGCTTTAATCCAGAAGGAGCCTGTGGACATCATATTTTACCACCCGCAGCTGCTGTTTCTCTGCGTCTTACAGGTGATTTTCTCTGCTAAAGCACATGGAGAGGCCGTGTCCCCTGCTAACAGCATATATTAAAACTCACCTCAATCATCTAACAGTGCCTTATCAAAAGCAGGGTTGGACGGGGGGATGAATCAATTTGGTGTTTTTTTGGCAGTTATTGCAGATAGAGGTGGGAGAAATAAGAAGAGAGGGAGAGCGGCAGGGAAACATGTCAGATTATAAACTCAACTGTTAGAGGAAAGGCCTGCGTTGACCAACATCATGTGTCAGCCACAGACTTATCACTTCATGTATCTATTGCACATCACTGATTTTTTTGAAATTCAGTATTGCAGTGTTGACTTTAGAAAATATACTGACTTCTTAATTGTAGCAAAAATGGATTTAATAAATGTAATAAAATATTATTACATTATAAACATTGCATTATATATAATCAAAGACTGAACTAATCTTTAGCAATTTCTAATTTACATATGTTTTTTACAACCACAATTTTGCCTTTATGAACGTTTTGTTCTTAGTTGTAAAGCACATGGACATGTAGAAAAGCATGATTGAAATACGGGAAAGTATTTATTGTCTGCTTTTTCCAATCGAGCTGTTACTTTGTCAAATATATGAAAATGTACAATGATGTCTTTATCCTTTTCAGAACAAAGATGTCTGCCACTTCTATTCAGTCTAATGTTATTTCTGTCCACACAATACATAATTTGATATAAATGCATATGATTTAGAGGTATAAGCTTATACAGAGTTCATACATTCTGACTTTTCATTATATTCAGTGGAGAAAGGGAGACATGGGGAGAGAGGCAAATGGGATGTCATTGACTTTTCTAGCCGGTTTGGCACATCAGCTGTGTGCAAGAAAACATTGCTGAGAATGAGATCTTAATTAGCATACTCCATCATGCCACTCTGCCAAAACACACAGAGGAAACACAGGAAAATTTAATCCACAGCATTATTTATAAGCAAGCCTTCTTGTGACAAATTATCCAGTGCAATCACGGCCTGGTTAAAGACAAGAAGAGGAGGGCAACATACAATTCCTCTCTGACCGTCTTCTCAACAAAATGTAAAGGGCCTGGTAGTGAAATTAATGCACCTGAAAGGAACAAACATATACATAAACATAAACCTGATCATAAACATAAAACTCAACAATGGTTGATGTAACCTATGTAACCAACAACGGGTAAAGGGAATAATACACTACCAGAGAATGAGCCAACCAATGAATTTTAACAATTTTTTAGAAATTATTTGAAACTACAAACAAACAAACAAACAAACAAACAAACAAAAAGCCGGTGGTACCTTGAACCTTCAACGGGTTTAAAGAATATTTTTTGTATTTTAGTGACTAATACAGTATGTACACCTTAGGCACTAATATATACTTTTAATATAGCAATATGGACCTTTTAGATACAAACTTGAACTTTAAAAAGTTACCACTCGAGATTTAATACAATTTCTGAGAGTCTATGATAGATATGATCAATATGTATGATCAATATTCTCATTAAGAATATTATATTTAATTCTCATGAATTAAAAATTATATTTTTACAGGAGTCATGCACGTGCAACATTGATGGCGAATATGTGGTTGATTTGATGCAGAGCACGAGATGCAGACACTTCTCAAATATCAAAATCTCAAATACTTTTTTGGCGCAAAATTTATTTAAATAGCCATTTATGTTTTAGGCCACAGCATTAAGAAACTTAAATACTGGCAGGTAGAAAATCTGCTCTAAAGGCAAAAACTAAAGAAATTACAGTTCCAGCCCATGTCAGTTACAACTTTGTTCTTTTTTCAGCTTACTGTGTATTTGTTAACAAATAAGGCACAAGTCAACACTTAATTTTCAGAATGATTAAAAGTAAGATGATGATGGACCAACCATATTGGTTCCAACAGTAATGTCCCACCCGTTTATACAAATATTCTCGTCCCACACGTTTAAGCAACTGGTTTTATCACATGCTGGTATTTTGTTTCATATGAACTGAGCATTAACACATTTTTTACAACTAAGAAGAATGTGAAAAACTACATTAGTGGGCACATGACTATCCTTTCAAATTTTGGGACCAAATCCGAGAGGCAAAGCATTACAAAACAGTAATATGCTAATCTGTTAGCCAATCTTTCAAGTAGGCATTTAATCACAAATCTACAATCCACCATACCTATTCCAAAGAGGTGTGTTGATCAGTGGGGTCATGCATGCATGTGTAAATGTTCATTCGACAAACATGTATGAATACTTGACAACCAAAACCACAATGGTGAACTACAGCACTACAGTGTTTGTATTCTCCATTGTGAAGAAGAATATGCATATGTGCAGGTACACAAGACTTTTAAAAGTCTTTCCGTTTTTGATAGTTTGTATTTAATTGTTAAAAACTACAAAAACTGTGAAATTAATAAATGGATTGATGATGGGTAGATGGTAACTCAACCCCTTGGCATGGTTCAAGATGAGTTACCCCTACACTTGTGCTATGCAGTATATACACTATACAGTGTTATAGATGGTTGTTTCAGAACTTGAGCTGACGTGAGACTGAAAATAAATCTGTCTTCTTATTTTGTCACCTTGAGGAGAGTGTTTTCTCTTCTAGAATATATAACAAGAGTGTAGAAGATAGGATGGTGAAAATTGAGTTCTTTCTCTGTTCCAGAGGATGTAAAGCAAATGTGAAATACTCTCTGGCATGGTGTATAAGAGGTTAATGGCTTTCTGAGAAGAAATAATGAGCACTGTGGTACTAAATTTAAAACTTACCTATGTCTCTTCACAATTCTGTAGAGAGCCAACATTCGTCCAACTAAACGTTTCAATTTAAATTGACTAGAACTTCTATGTTAAGTTGCTTTGACACAATCTACATTGTAAAAGCGTCATAGAAATAAAGAGGAATTGAACTAAATAAAAGGGTTTATACATACTATTTTGTAAACTATACCTCTTACCTCTTAAAATAGTTTACCTTTTGTAAACTATACCTCTTACCTCTTAAAATAAGTTTATTCAAGTGTGCTCAATGTATGCACTTCTTTTAAAACTAAAAATAAGAAAGTATGCTTTCAGTCTACTTTTTATGTACTTCTCAGAAGAAAAATACTTAATATTGCAATTACTTGACTTATACTGACAGAAAAATCTTACTGTATTTGACACATACTTAAAAGTGTAATTCCATATTCTAATATACTTGGTTTGTAGTTGTTTTTAAATGAAAAGAACTTGTAGTGACATATTTAAAAATAAGTCATTGACCTTGTTTTGTCTCAAGATGCAGACCAACAATGTGTTTATCTAATTTATAAAAAAGCTTTAAATGCCCCAATTTATCTAAGGCCTATAACATTGTGATAAAATGCAACATATACTTACAATCAGCCTACTTTTCAGTATATTTCAAATGTGTTAATGATTAGTTAATTTGAAGTAGGCTATTTTGGAAGGAATAATTTGTACTAGGCATATTTTAATTACAAATATAAAGTATATAAAGGCTTACAGTTAGTGTGCCAACGTATAGATCTGCAGTTTGACATAAGTTTGAATCCTGGCTTGAGGTTTTTTGCTGACCCTGTTCTAATTGCAGTTTAAAACTAGAAAGTCAAACTAATGATTTACTATAAGTGCAATTTTTGTAAATGACAAAGTATTTAACTGTAATATGAACTATATTTTACTGTAGGGCAGTTATGCAGTATGTTACTGTATTTTAAAGTTGCATTGTGAAAATTACTGTATATTTTGCAGCTAAGATATACAATACTGTAAATACATATAGAGCACGATAAATGGTGCTGTAAATGTAGACAGTATATTTGCTGTAATTGATTTACAGTAAGTTACTGGCGAACTGCTGCCAGAAAGTTGCTTTAGATTCTACATGAAATTTTTAACAGTAAAAAGTAAACTACTTAAATATTCACAAATTCACTTGTAGTACAAATTAAAACTTAATTGGACTACGTGTGCACGTACTGTACATTTTACTAATGCTATATTTACAGTTCACTATAAATGTGGGCCAAATGGTGCTCAAATAATACACTTACAAGTATAACACTACACAGATGTTAGTATACATGAAGGAAGCATACATTAAGCATTACTTAAGTATTCTTCATAAAACAAACCTTTCTTTTTCATTATGAACAGTTAGCACAGAAAGTTGTGAGAGTGTCCCTGACCCTACTTTTTTTTGTCTCTCTTTGCTCTTCTTTCAGATAAAACTCTAACCTCAAATAGTGGTATATAAAAAATTTCCAGCCTTGGCACATTGATCATGTTCATCCATTGCTTTTGCTGGAATGACCTCCAATGGCCTCCTATTCATAGCACAGAGAGATAGCTCATGATAAATCACACCATTACCCGGATTAGAGGAAGATCCTTCCCTAGGAACAGCATTCAGAATTTGGATGGAATGTAATTGATTGTATAACAATCCTGCACATCCTGTATTTGCATAGTGAGAACCAAGAGAACAGCATGTTTTGAACGTGAAAGATGAAACAGTAAGGGCTTCACACTTTTCACTCATTCTTCTTTGAAGTGTCCAGGTACTATACATAATGCATCATATCCAGCTCTCTCCACAGACAATATTATCTCTGGTAAGGTTTTCTCTCCTGACACACATTGAGAAGACTCTTCCCAGATTCAATAAGGAATTGCTCTAAGGAATGATGTCAGAGTTTCACAGTTATTACCTTTGCACTTTTGCTTTTGTAAAGCCTCATCTTGTCAGATCAAAGTGACTTTTTGAAGCTTGTATTTTCCAACTTACAACCACCTTTTTTTCTGTTGAAAGTTTCCAATTGACTTGGTGCAAGATTTTAATTGGTTTCATGAAGAGTTTTAAGTTCAGAGAAGCACAGCTGTACTGTTGACTGTGGTTGTGAAAGATTTCTTGAAAATTTAGACCATTCATTTTTCTCTTTACAGTATTTTTTTCAATTTTATCTCAACACAATTATTAAATGTCTATGCTGGTAATTTTGTCACAATGAAAAGTCATCATTTGTTGTAATTTTATTTAATTCTATTTGCGATTTAATAGACAGTTATGATAATTAATTAAGCATTCTGCATGCCATATCGATTCAATTATAGAGAATATTAATTACATCTTGTAATCATGTGCATAATGCGTAAAATAGTAAAAAAAACAATGTTAAATGATAAAAAGTGCAGTTCCATCCCAAAAAATCCAAATATATCATATTTATTCATTTATTCATTTTCTTTTCGGCTTAGTCCCTTTATTGATCTGGGGTCACCACAGCAGAATGAACCGCCAACTTATCCAGCATATGTTTTAAGCACCGGATGCCCTTCCAGCTATAACCCATCACTGGGAAAATATATTATATTATATTATTCATTCATTCATTTTCTTTTCGGCTTAGTCCCTTTATTAATCTGGGGTTGCCACAGCAGAATGAACCGCCAACTTATCCAGCATATGTTTTCACTCTCATTCACTCACATGACACTACGGACAATTTAGCTTACCCAATTCACCTATAGCGCGTGTCTTTGGACTTGTGGGGGAAACCGGAGCACCCGGAGGAAACCCACGCCAATACGGGGAGAACATACAAACTCCACACAGAAATCCCAACTGACCCAGCCGGGACTCGAGCCAGCAACCTTCTTGCTGTAAGGCGACAGTGCTAATAACTGAGCCACCGTGTTGCCCAATATTATATTATATTATATTATATTATATTATATTGGCAGCATGGTGGCGCAGTGGATAGCGCTCTCGCCTTACAGCAAGAAGGTCACTGGTTCGAGTCTTGGCTGGGTCAGTTGGCATTTCTGTGTGGAGTTTGCATGTTCTCCCTGTGTTTGCGTGGGTTTCCTCCGGGTGCTCCGGTTTCCCCCACAGTCCAAAGACATGTGGTAAAGGTGAATTGGGTAAGCAAAATTGTTCGTAGTGTATGAGTGTGAATAGGTGTGTATGGGTGTTCCCCAGTGATGGATTGCAACTGGAAGGACATCCGCTGTGTAAAACATATGCTGGATAAGTTTGCGGTTCATTCTGCTGTGGCGACCCCAGATTATTAAAGGGACTAAGCCGAAAAGAAAATGAATGAATGAATTATATTATATTATATTAAAGCGGCGCAGTGGGTAGTGCTGTCGCCTCACAGCAAGAAGGTCGCTGGTTCAAGCCTCAGCTGGGTCAGCTGGCATTTCTGTGTGGAGTTTGTATGTTCTGCCCTTGTTGGCGTGTTTCCTCCGGGTGCTCCGGTTTCCCCCACAAGTGCAAAGACATGTGCTATAGGTAAATTGGGTAAGCTAAATTGTCCGTAGTGTATGTGTGTGAATGAGAGTGTATGGCAGCTGGAAGGGCATCCGCTACGTAAAACATATGCTGGATAAATTGGCGGTTCATTCCGCTCTTGTGACCCCTGATGAATAAAGGGACTATGAATGGGAAATGAATGAATTATATTATATTATATTATATTATATTATATTATATTATATTATATTATATTATATTATAAAATTGTACATATAAATAGTTTTAATTGGCAGATAATATTAATGAAGTTGCCTTCTCAAACATTTCAATTAATTGAAAGGAGAAAAATGAATGAAACTGATCCCCCCATGTTTCTTGTGATGAACTGTTTGCTGAATGCGTCCCACTGTCAGATGTGTAGTCCAGAGTTAATCCCACAGGTTAAACCCCAATTTAATAGTGAGTTTATATCAAGCATTGCGAAACTGCTTAACCTGATCTTAACCAGTTTTTAATCGGTTTGGTTTTGTCAACCCGAAACATACTCTGCAACTTGAAGTTAGTTAAACTGTTTTTGTTCAACAGGCTTTTGGACTTTTGTAAAGAAGGGGTATTTTTTAATCTAATAAATGTAAAGATTTGTTTAGATTGTCAAATTAGTTTTGTCCTGTAGATAACAGATGTCCTGTGTGTATCACACCGTTTTTCCTTGATCTATTTGAAGAAGCTGATTCCAAACCTGCTATTATTATCAAGCAATATCTAAGTGTGAACTCTTGAAACATATATAAAAAATTAAAATAAACAACTGTTAAACCATAGACATTTTGACTGAATGTACCAATTTCACAATGGCTCAATCCAGCAAATCCATTAGATGTCTGATGTGGCTTTAATAATGCCTTTTATTCACAAGCAGATCAAAACATGCCAATTAACAGGGCTGTGATGCTTCCTGCCTTGTTAAAAATGTTCTCCATGCCTAATTCACCTTTCATAGTTTCCTCTATTAGTGGGTCATTATGGTTCAGTCATTATGGTCAGGTTGTGTTATTTGCAGCACAGACTTTGCAACCTGACGTTCAAAAAAAAGCATATTTTCCTTTTTTTGTTCAATTTAGATTTGTTTTAATTATTGCATATTTTTAATTAACAAAATGTATATTTGTATTGCATCCCATATTATGTGTTAACACTTTTGCTCCATCATCATCATAATAAAAGGACATTTGTTAAAATTATGACACTCAGAATGTGACCTTTAGGCAGAGACTGCCAAAGAATAGCACTACCATACTCTTTATAAGACAGAAGTAGTGTTTACACCAGACATGGAAGTATTGAGTAGATGATTACAATGCTTTTCTGAATTCATCAAAAATCTCATTCCTATTTCTAAATAAAAAAAATACTAATAATTGTTGTCTGCATAAGTCAAATTGAACCATTGTTACAAGCATTTGTTAATAAATGTAATTTGGAGGAAATTCAAACCTTATATGAACATTTAAATTTAAAATTTGCCAAAATAATATTTTGTAACCTCATGATATTTTCTAATTAACAATGGTCTTTTACTGATTAATGTTGAGAATCATCTAATCCTTTTCATGAAGGAGTCATAATCTCAAAGCGGATACAATGGGTTTGTTGAAAATTTTCTTCTTTTAGATGATAAAGCGTGGTCTTTTGGTCTGTCTTTCTTTAGCTGGACAGTGAACTGTCTCCCTTATCAGCTCTGTACAATGGAAACAAGACCATAAAAGAGTGCGTAATCACACTGTGCTGCATCTGTTTTTGTGCTATAATTTTATTCACTTCAAACGCTCTAACGGGCATCGATTGGCATACCTTACACAACCCAGCCCTACATAATGTCACACCTCCTGCACGTTCTGTCAGCCCCGATCACCAGTCACACTCTCCAGCCACTACACAACGCACTCACTCACCAGATTACTAATCACGCTCACCTGCGCACTCATCACATGCACCTGCTCCTGTCATCACCACCACTCCATATAACCCACGCACTCCTTTCAGTCATTGTCCGGTATCTTCTTCACTTGGTCGCAACTCTCTCTGTCTGCTCATCTGGATCATCCGCCAAGGCTATCCGTGACTCATCTTACCCAGAGACTAACCCCTGTCATCGGCTTGCTCTACTTAAGGGAAGTGACTATATTGAACTGTTTGCATGCACCGCTCGGTGCGAAGATATACTTGTGTTTAATAAACACTGTGTGAAAAGATATCCTTGTCTCTACCTTCTGTGATCCGTGACA
>CAIGQW010054471.1:7421903-7434865 GCA_903798125.1 Danio choprae
TGGGAAACATCCATACACACCCATTCACACTCATACACTACGGACAATTTAGCTTACCCAATTCACCTATACCGCATGTCTTTGTACTTGTGGGGGGAAACCGGAGCACCCGGAGGAAACCCACGCCAACACCGGGAGAACATGCAAACTCCACACAGAAACGCCAACTGACCCAGCCGAGGCTCGAACCAGCGACCTTCTTGCTGTGAGGCGAACGTGCTATCCACTGCACCACCGTGAGGCCCCACACACATACACTACGGACAATTTAGCCTACCCAATTCACCTGTACCGCATGTCTTTGGACTTGTGGGGGAAACCGGAGCACCCGGAGGAAACCCACCCCAACACGGGGAGAACATGCAAACTCCACACAGAAATGCCAACTGACCCAGCCGAAGCTCGAACCAGCGACTTTCTTGCTGTGAGGTGATCGTGCTACCCACTGCGCCACCGTGCACCCCACTGTATTATTCAATTCAATTTAATTCATCTTTATTTCTATAGCGCTTTCACTGCTGAATGTCCAAACACTGAAGAGCACATCCATCGATGTGCAGCTCCACAAGTCCCAAACCAAGCAAGCCAGTGGCAACATTTTTATTATTATTTTTTTCATTTTTTTATTGACCACGCAGAATACCAGAAATGATCACATTCATTGGACTGGGAAAATAAATAGTAATCTGGACAAAATATATCTGTTTTTGAAACAGATCACCTCTTCTATTTCTTATATGGTGTGTTCTCTGCTTAAAATTCAGCCTGTTGGCAGTTCAGTATAGCACTGTACATGATGTGCATAGGCAAATATGATTCCTGCTGTACTAAGATAATGCTGACAACACCTGACCTCTACACCAATTTACGCCAGAACCCATACATATAAGAATAATAATTCAATTGTTATATCTGAATGTCATTTCAATTAAAATTGTCATTAAGACACACACACACAAAACCTTCCTATAGATGACAGTTTGCTAGGCTAACAGAACACTATTCAAGTCAAAGGAAAGTAGCATTTAATTCACGCCTCTCTTATATAATGTGTTCTGTTGAATTCGACACTAAAAAAATCTATAAAAAAATATAAAAACAACTTATTGTAAGCTTTACAATTAGGCGTTTTTATATTCAAAATGTTTTTATTTTAAATGTTAGCCCTCAAAGACAGATAAAGAGATAAAAGGTTCTTGAATGGCAGCATAACTGTGCTTGATATGCATTATGTAAAATATGCCCATTTTAGTTTGAAAATTAAATAATGAAAATGAAAGACTAAAAGGTTGATGCTACATCACCTTTGAAATGAATGTATTGCCTAATCATTATAGCGGGCAAAGTCATATAACATAAAAACATACTGAAGTACCCATGCCATTTTTGTCACCTCTAACACTTGGAGCTCATTGTGTTGTAAGTGCTTTTCACTGCAGGTGCAGTGCTGTAACAGGTGAGGTGAGTCATTTGCAGTTTTCTTTTTCTATGATACACCTATTACCATACAAGTCAGGGTTTACTAAGGTATATCTTATTAAACATGTTGTAAAAGGACCAGCATCAAAAACAAAACTTTACAAAGTATTAATTTGACCCAGTAATAACCATTAACGTTTAATTTTTTTTGGTGTATTACAGTCAATAGTGTTCATTTTTTATGTAAATTGCAGAAAAATGGAAATGGTGCTGGCCTGTTATCTCTTCAAACCAACAAATGAGCAGTATGTAACATTTAATTAAAAAGGTAGATAGAACAGAATACAGCATAAACTTGAAAATGGCCAAAGGCTTAGATGACAACTCAGACAAGAGTTGCAATCAAACCAAACACAACATTTAAGTGTTATGAAAAGTACAGTTATTCCTAAACATTACACAGTGAGGTTATGTTTGTGGTTACATAACAAATGTTTAGTCGCCTATCGCACAAACATCTCTGGTTCAAATGTTCATGAACAACTTGAACTGAGATGTAATGGTCTACATAGGGACTTTAAAATTAAATTAAAAAAAAAAAAATTCAAAGAAACATTTTAATTTGAAAAGTTATTGTATTTTTAGTTTTCATTTTAACTGGATAAATCATCACATTCTGAGACATGAAGCCTTGATCCTTTCTGTCAACTTGTCAAGTCAGTTTACAAATTACACTGTATAATCTATATGTTATATTAACTAATTCCATAGTATCCGCATCTGAGTCAATATCTGATTCAAATGACAGAGGGCAATTCACCAATTAACAATTTCATTTATTTCAAATGAGGCAAAATTTAATATAATATGTGACTGATGGCATGAACAGTAAGTTAGTATTACTGACATTGAATTTTTATTATTCAGTCAGTTGTTTATCAAATAAATAAGACCACCTTTGAAGCTGCACACAGGGAATTCAATGAATTTCCTTCACCAAAAAGTCATTCAGGTTTGCTTGTGCCAAGAACAGTCAGTGCAGCCAACACCAGGTTTTGTTGGGCAAATGCCCCCAAAAAATAACATTTATTTTTCTTTTCTAAGAGGCACATTATTTAACACCGCAGCAATGAAGCAAAAATACCTAAGACATGGAAGCAAGACAGAATGCTCTATGAAAAGATGCAAAAAAATTATATATCATGGGAATTTGATAACCAGTGTGTATAAACTCTCTTCAATTAAAACAAAAATGCGTTGATTAGTTATAATCATCCATTTAACTAGCTCATGAGAAGCCAGTATACACTGCTCACCCAAAGGTACACAGTAACTAGTGCAGCAGTTTGGCAGGTACTAACTTTGCAAAGGTTTAATTGAGTGGATTTGAATTGAAGTAAATGTGAAATTGTCCAAAAATAATTATAACTGATATTTCACGATACTGAAAGTACCAATGGTTCCATATATGGGTTTGCACTCTAAGCATTTTATACAGCATTGAACCAGGCAGTCAGTCACAGACAAACCTGTTGAGTGCAGAAACACATTTAAGTTGGTCAGAATCTCAATACTACTTGAAACATTGATTCCATTCAGCATGAACTGACTGTGAGAACTTCAAATCGGTCTATTATAATCAATATAAAATGTAGAGACTCTGTAAATAAGAGATAATGAATCATGCAGTGTTGTCAGACTCACAAAAGTGAAAAACACAGTGAGCTCAGTCTAAATTGAAGTGTTTTTTGTTCACTTTCTGTATATAATCACTGAACACTTTGAATACAATTGTTTTTCATGCTGCTAAGAGGACTTGAGTGTCTGCTAATTATCATTCTGTGAGTCATTCCTGAAATATTTAATGTTGAGCCACGGCATAATGACCACTCTTAGGTGAAGCGAATATCATTGGTCATACTCACAAATTCACATATTAAGGTTTGGATATAATAGACTGTAAAGGAAGCAGTTGGTTTTCAGTTAACATGTTAGATATCGGCAAAATGCCCAGGATTTCAGATCTGACTGAAACTGGCAAGGGTGAATGGGTCAAAGTGTCTCAGAAATTAAGTCTGTTGGTTACTCCTTGTCAGTGAGTCGAGTTTTTAGCAGTGGTCTGACAGGGTGTTGGATGCTCCATCTGGTCACAGGTCAAACTAAATTGTATTGATATTAATGTAAGGATTTAAAAGACTTATTTCTTATTTAAAGTCTAATGATGCATTACATTCGTAGTTGTAATCAGATTACAAGTCGTAATTGCTTTATTTAATGTAGGTAATAACTAATAAAATTCAGTTTTTGTTTTAACTAATTTTAACATAGTAACTTTAAAAAATCTGTCTTTTTTTCTCACAGTTGATTTGAATCCATTAACTAACATTTACTAATGAGACTTTATTGTAAAAGTGTTACTTATTGTACTTTTGAATCCTTTTGCAGTTTAATTTGGTTGAAATATTTATTTACTCTGAAGTTTGATACAGTCATAAGCCTAACATGGATGCCCATGTACATGTGAACTGTTTAACTGAGGAATTATAGCTAAATTTGTCCCACTTTAAGAACTTACTGTTAAGGTCGCACACACAGTTGTTCATTGGGCAGAATTAGGCCATCAGTGAGTGTCCGTCGGGCTAGTTTGTTTGGTGTGTTCCACACATTGCCTCTTGTTGAACTCACATTAGAAGGAGCTTGCCTGATTCAGCATAGAATCGTTGTCAGCTATCTGTGAAAGAAAGCTCTCTGATTGGCTGTTCAGCTATGAGTCAGAGCACGAAAACAAAAACTGAAGTGGCAAAACTAAAAATGATGCAAGTCAAGAGGGAACAAAGTTGCTGGCTGTCATTTTGTCACATTTCTTAAATATTTGCAAAAAAATTGGATTCAGTTTATTAGATATATTTGCATACGCTAGTATCTCTTTTATGGGCAAGAGTTACTGTGAAAGGTTTGTTAACACTGCTGGTTTGCTTGAGTGTAATGCTGGTTCCAGTTTTCATGTGAAATGCTATTAGTACTACCCCCTTCAGGTATGTAAAGGTACATTCTCTCACGGAGGTAGAGAATGTACATTTTCGTTTCAGTCTGTTGAAGTTTGATGTGTCCATATGGGACCGGACGCAGCTAACTCGAGGTGACAACATAGTCTAACCAACAGCATATTAGAACAGTGGTCATAATATTTTAGCTCATCTGTCTTGTTTTCTTCCACAGTCCAAAGACATTTATTATAGGTGAATTGGGTAAACAAAATTGGCTGTATGAGAGTATGTGTGAATGAGTGTATGGGTGTTTCCTAGTTATTTTGATATGGTATCAGCATTTTTGAACAATTCTGTAACTTTACTTGCACTGACTACTGAAGCTCTGATATCATAAAAACACTAAACATAAGCATGAACAACTGAGTACTATTGGGAGCATGTGCCCCATATTAAATAGCACAATCAGAGGAAAAATAATAACTTCTGCTCCTTGTTCATGTTGGCGTTTCCTCTCCCACCTGGTAACCTCCCTGCACACTTCTAACAAAATTGCAGCTGGTCAGCAACATATCAGCTGAGTTGCTGTTACATTTTTTATTCTATCTAGAAACAAAAACAACACATAGACGAGAACACAGCTAATATTCAGGTTCACCAGCCAGCCTGCAAGACAATTATGCAGATTTTGGCCCCAGCAGTGCACCTGAGATTTTACAGAGGACAGCAGTTTTAACACTGGAAAACAGCCAGGTTTCCTTAGACCATAGGAAAATAAGAAATCGAAAGCTCAGATGCATTTGAATAATGCAGGGCATTTGGATGAGCTGTTGATTAATATTCAAGGCAATGTAGAAATGGACTTTTGACTGTAGTATTACTGGTAGAATCTTCCATTAGAGAATGCCAAGCTACGTTCCTTTGTCTTGTATTTTGGACTTGTATTTTTGGTGTTTTATTGGTTCTGTTCTTGGCAACACAGTGGTTAAGTGGTTAGCCCATCTGCCTCATAGCAAGAAGGTTACTAGCTGGTTCGAGTCCCAACTAAACCAGGAGGCTTTCTGTGTGGGCTTTGCAAGTTCATATTTAATTAGAGGTCTTAGAGGAAAGGAGCTTAGAGGATATGGAGCTAGTTTGTGTGTACGCACATGTTGTGAAATGTTGTCATACTTAGGAAATTATTAATGAATGATACCCAATGTTTTTTTATTATTATTATTATTATTATTATTATTATTATTATTATTATTACTACAAGACAGTATGACAGAAGCAAAGTTAAAGTAAGAGAGGGGGTGGAATCAAAAAAGGTCTTTTTGCGGTGAAAAGTAATGGTAATTACACAAATTATCTAGACAACCTGTTTTCCTTAAGGTCTTTTAAAAGCAGAATTTACACTGTGTTGTGATCAGTGTAATAGAAATAACTTTTTTTTTCTTTTTAACAAAATCAAAACACTGCCTCAAACACATTAGCAGAGTCATTGTGATCCTCCTGATATGCCGTGTAAAACTAAATAATTATCCAGAACTACATAGCACATGCTTCACTTTCTCTATTTAAGATAGCTTTGCATCAGCTTAGTTGGCCAAATAGAGATTTGAACACAAACCCAATAGACACTTAAGCAGTGTGTGTGATCATTTCACTTTCAGCTGCAAAAAATAAACATGCTTATGCACATTTATGTTGCAGGTTTCTGTGCATGGTGGCACGGTGGCTAAGTGGTTGGCACGTTTGCCTCACAGCAAGAAGGTCACAGTTTTAAGTCCCAGCTGGACCAGGAGGCTTGAGTTTTTGTGTTCCTCCCTGTGTGCATGGGTTTCCTCCAAGTGCTCCGGTTTCCCCCACAGTCCAAAGACATCTGATATAGGTGAATTGGGCTTAGTGTGTGAATGGGAGAGTGTGTGGGTTTTTATCATCATTGAGGGTTATATGCTCAGTTCTGGGTTGCAGCTGGAAGGGCATCTCCTGTGTAAAACAACAGCCAGAGTAACTGGCAGTTAATTTCACTGTGGTGACCCCTGATAAAGCAGGGAATAAGCTTAAGGAAAGTCACCCATTGCCCTAGACCAGGGGTGTCCAAACTTAGTCCTGGAGGGCCGGTGTCCAGGAGAGTTTAGCTCCAACCCTAATCAAACACACCTGAACCAGCTAATCAAGCTCTTATAAACTTACTGGCAGGTGTGTTGAAGCAGGTTGGAGCTAAACTCAGCAGGACACCAGCCCCCCTGGACCGAGTTTGGGCACCCCTGCCCTAGACTAACCAATCTTTGTTTTATCATGCATTCTTCAGCAATGACATTAAACACTACCAACATATTTTTCATTCTTTCTACTTTCTGAACCATGCAGATGATCATTATTATTCAAACGTGTGAAAAAAGAAAACATGACAAACTAAAAACTGAAACATTGAGGAGTTTACAGGAATGTAATATGAATGTTGACACCATAGAGCTACTGTAATCGTATTGCTGTGCTGCATGCATGAAATCCAAGGAATAACTGTAAATAAATTGATATTGAAAGGTAATATTTTTGTGTTCGAACCGCAGTACATCAAAAATAACAGTTGACAAATTCCAGCAATCAAGAATACGCAGATACTTGGGGTCAATTAGCTCCAAATGGGCCATTGAACAAATCGGTATGAATTCCCTGGGGACTAAGTAGATACCTTAATAAAATAAGGGTGGTGATGTGTTATTGACACATAACTGATTCTCCTAGGCCCAAGCAAACACTGTCATAGCCTAGACAACTTTCTAACAAAACTGTGACAACTTACAAAAAAGATTGGCATTTCTTCGGTGTGTGGTGAAGGTTGTCAAAACTCTGTCAAAAATCTCTCAGTCTGACTATGGTTGAGAGGCACATTGTGGTTCTGCTTTCTGTCTGACGTGGATTTTAACTCTTTTTGCATTTCAACAACAATGTTGGCAGTCCATGTGAAGAGAATCTCATGGGGATTAAGTGAATTTTGAGCATTGACTGCCAATATTAATGGTAGAAAAATTAGGTCAGCAGAGACAAATGAAAGATGGGTATCAATACTTGAAGCGATGTTCATAACACTGTCATGCAATGTTTTATGCATGCTTATGACATATTACATTAAGTGTCATTCGCTTAGTTATGTAATTTTAAATGCAAAAATGACATTGTTTAAGATGTCTTTGTAATGACAATTTGACATCACCAAGACTACATAACTTGTCATAAATCTGTCATAAACATGATTGCCATTATAACCGTGTCATCAATATTTTTTTTCTGATCACTTTTTTCAGTAGAACAAGATGAACTTTTCAAAAACGTTCTCACTAAAATTGTTAATACTCTGTAAAATAATTTTATAACAGCATAGTTAATATATAATTACATTTAATGACATTTTAACAACAAAAAGTTAACACTTTAGTTTAAGTAACAATTCATGGTATAAACAAACCATTAACTAACACTACTAGCTTAATAAACTACTAATTAGCTGCTTATTAATAGTTCATGTGGCAGAAGTTGAGTTTAGGTTTTGGGTAGGATTAGGGATACAGAATAAGATCATACTTTATAACTACTAATAAACAGTAAATATCTTAATAACAGGCAGGTAATAAACCAGTAGTTAATAGCATGAGTTGTGACCTAAACTTAAGTGTTATCTTTAGCGTCATCTTGGTAATGTTAAGTTTTCATGACAAAGACAAGACATATTGTGATGTATTTGTTTATGTCAAATCATACCTGTAAGATGGAGGCCAGACAATGCTTAGTCGAACTGCATGCTTTTACTACAACCTTACTTTCTTAATACAACATAACACAGACATGCGCAACCCACAGTACATGCGTCCCTTTAAAGTAACAGTACAACAAAAGACATATAACCACTTAATTTAAGGAATGATAACTTAACATCATCACATCTCTCCCCCCTATGAATCAACCTTACTCAACACAATTTTCTACACCCCCTTTAAGGCTAACTACTGACTTATTAATTATACCCTACAAATTAAGCCTTTGTGGTGCTTTCCTTTGACAATCTGATCTCCTGAAAGTCTCCAAAGGCACAGGTGCCCTTTCCACCAAACTCTGTGCAGGTGGTAGTTGTTAAGAAACATGCTCTTCTTCCAGCTATGAATACCTCTCACTTCCTGACCCTCCCACTGGATCTAAAATGCTCTGAATGTTTACGGTTCCTCAAATGATCCAGATGACGATGACCAATTCTTCCATTCGATAGTCTAACCACACAAGAGCAAGGCCTGCTATGTTTTATGATTACTCCCAGTAACCACCACTGACCTCTGGTGAAATTCAGACCTTTCGTGTTTATCATGCCCCACTTTCTGCTTCCTTTGATGGGCTCTCACTTTCTCAACAACGTCTGGATGCAGCAAATCCAGATGAGATTTTGGCTTTCGTCCCAGCAACATTTCTGCAGGCATCAACCCAGTAGTCGTCAGTGGAGTAATCCGATACTGGAACCGAAAACGAACAAGGTTAGTTTTACACTCAGCCATACCATCTTCTTTATGCCCTCCTTCAACGCGTGCACCACTCTCTCGGCCAGTCTGTTAGAAGCAGGATGAAAAGGTGCTGTCGGATGTGTCTTATTCCATTTCGCCTGACAAATATTTGAAACTGCTCTTCTGTAAATGTTGGTTCATTACCCATGACAACTACATCCGGCAATCCATGCACTGAAAACACTTGGTGCAGCATTTCAAATGTGACAGAGGCTGTAATGTTTTTCAAAATGTGTGCTTCCAGTCACTTTGTCTGAGCATCCACCAAGACCAGAAACATTTGCCACATGAAAGGACCTGCAAAATCCAAGTGCAATTTGGAACACAGCCTGTTCTGTTAACCTTGCTTTTAAAACCTTGATCCATATTCGGCCACCAGACATTATGCCCTTGCTAAACTTTTCATGCGTGACACCCCAGGATGGGCTACGTGAACCTCTTGTAACACTTGAGCTCTTCCTGGCAGTGGCACTACCACCCTCGCACCCCATAGGATGCACCCATGCTGAACTTAAAGCTAATTTTTCCTTTTCTCATATGGTTTTTAACTCTGCTTCCTCGATAAAGGGGGCCAACCCCAGAAAACAAATCTTTTGACTTTCGACAGAACTTTGTTTCTTTCAATACAAGTTTTATTCTGCTTTTTGCTCACTGGTGAGTCATGCAACTTTTCCAGGAGAAACACAGTTTCAGTAGCAGAGGAGTGAATGTCGGAACGTCTGGAAGCGGTAAACGGCTTAATGCATCCGCATTGGCATTTTCCTTCCCTGCTCGATATACTATGTGGTACTGATAAGCAGACAAGGTCAACGCCCACCTCTGGATCTGCACCGATGCTATGGAAGGTATGCTCTTATGTTCACTGAACAGGCTCATCAGTGGCTTATGGTCCGTAAAGATTGTGAATGGACGACCATAGAGAAATTGGTGGAAATGTTTTACAGCAAACACAATGGCCAATCCTTCTTTGTCCAGCTAAGAGTATCCCTTTTCTGCTTTAGTAAGCATTCTTGATGCAAACGCAATGGGCTTCTCCATGCCCTGCTCCATCACAATCGAGAGTACAGTTCCAATGCCATATGGAGAGGCATCTCTGTAGTTGCTGACTGTAGTAAGTCTTTGACTTTTGTAAAAGCAGTTGCCTGCGCTGTCCCCCATTTCCACTGGCAATTGGGGCCAGTACAGTTGACAAATCATAATACATTACCATGCACAGGAACGACTTAAACTCTAACACTTTCCCTGGCTTGGGGGCCTCCTTAATAGCCCTGACTTTGTCCGGCACAGAACGGAGTCCTTGCTCTAATATCTGATATACAAGATATGTCACACTTTTAGCTTGTAATGTACATTTGCCTTGTTTCAATTTCAAGCCTGCCTCTGACACCCTATATAAAACTTGATCTAGGTTGTTGAGATGCTCTTCTTCCGTTTTCCCTGTGATCAATATGTTGTCAAGATACACTGCCACATGGGGAATTCCTTTGGAAAATGGCTGGGCTGGACGCTATCCCGAATACCAGCCTGTTATGCTTAAACAGTCTCTTGGAAGTGTTAAGTGAAATGTAGTGCTTTTGAAATCAAGTCCTCCACCCTTAGGATAGGATAAGTTTCCAGTTTTGCTGCCTGATTGATTGTCAGTTTATAGTCTCCACAGATACAGACTGCACTGTCCTCTTTCAATACAAGAACAAATGGGGCTGCCCAATCATAAGATTGAATTGGTTCAATGATTATGAGCTGCTGAAATCTTTCAAGCTCTTTTCCACTTTATGCTTCATTGCAAATGAAACAGACCTGGGCTTGTTTCACTGTGGTGACCCTCAGTGTACCCAGTTCATCCTTGAAGACATCTGGATACCTTGCAACCACATCCTCTGCACATAGGTCTTTTATTAGCTTGATCTGACCCCAGTTCCGCTTAATTTTACTGAGCCAATCTCTGCCGATCAGACTTGGTCCTGTTACTTTAACAACAAGTAAGTGAGCATAAGCCTCCTGACCATGATGGCTACAGTCACTGCCGCCAGCACAGGAATAATCTCCCGGTATACGTTCTCAGTTTAATGGTAGACTGACATAATCATCATCAGCCCATAACTTCCCATAAGTCTCCTCACTAATGATCGATGCCAAATCTTCTATATCAATCTCCATGTTAAGGCTTGCCCATTACATTTGAATTGTTGCATAAAAAGGATCTGCATGAGTTCCCCTTAAGGCAAACATTGAATAAGAGGTCTCTTCTTGTTGATCCTCCAACATGTTGTCATGCCCTCGGTCTGATCACTGGGTCATTCCTTGTTGTGTTTGTAAGTCTACGTGCTTTCCGTTTACTTGTTCTGTTTGGTTTTGATCACTTGCTTCATGCTTTCTGTTTACTTCCCGCTTCCCCGCCCATCCGCTCTATTATTTTCCATTATTCTATTAAGCTAATTTCACTCACCTGTTTTCCTTGATTTCTTTCCCTATTTATTCCTGACTTGATCATAGTCCTGTGTCAGATCGTTGTTTCACCTTCTTGCATGTCCGACGATCTCCCAGTCTAGTCCTGTCTCCTTGAGTCCTGTGAGTCTTGTCGTGTCTGGCGTTATCTTATTGCAGTGTCCTTAAGTTGATTTTTCTCCTTGTCTGCCTCCAAGCCTGTTCTTGTATCGCTGCTCGCCAGCCTCTCTGTCTCTAATCCAGCCAGCCCTTATCCTGCTCTCGCCGGCCTCAAAGCCCTCACTCTTACTTGCGGCTGCACCGATCCTGGATGTATTAGCTGGAGTCATTGCCCCCTGTCGGGTATCCTTGTATTGCACCCTTCTTTGAAGACGGTTTTCTAGCCTCTTCAGAGTAGTTTTATTTGATTATTTTTGGGGGCATTTAGACCTATTGTCACTCAGTTTTTTCTTTTTGTGAACTGGATTGAATATTTTTGTTTTGTTGCTTTTTCCCTTTTTGCCCTCTGAGTCTGTCCTTGCCAGCTATAATAAATATTGAAGAGACCTGCACCTGTGTCTGACCCATTTTCTCTTGATCACAACCCTGACACATGTGATGTGTCTTAACATCATCACAATACCAAAGACATCTCAAACAATGTCATCTTTGCATATGAAATGACATAACTAAGCAAATTACACTTAATGACTTTTGTTATAAACATGCAAAAAATCTCATTTTTAAATTTGTGATGTGTAAAGTGTTATCCAAATATGAAATAATAACAAGCAGTGATTTACAATATCATTGTAATAAATTGTAATATAGGGTTATGCTGAATTAATTAATTATATGAGTCAGTTAATATAACAACAGCATTGCAAAATAAAGAGATAACATTGCATGAACATTTTCACTGCCTACTCAAGGTAGAGCTTGAGATGAACAAGGTCCATTTATCACCCACTTTGATTCAAAATCAGTTATTGACAAGTTACAGTACAGATCATAAAATACTAAAGCCCCACCCATCTTTTATAAACCAACCTCAGGACACTAAAGGCAAGGTGATATTTGAGTTTAATTGCATTCAGGGTCTTATAATCAATAGTCCAAATCCCCATTTGTCTACTCAGAGAATACACTTCAGTAGAAGTACAGTAGATTGTCTGGTGTACCTTGATATGAGATGTGTGATGTGCCTGTCTTTATATCAAACATAAACTCCCAAGGGTTTGTGCACTGATAACTGGGTAGCTTCGCACTTCCCTGAATGCTTCAGAGAGATTGCTATATTGAATAACAATAGAAAGGTCAGACTTCACCTCAGGGCTTCTTATATGTATAAAGCGACAAGTAAAGGCAGGGATGTAAATAGCAGGAATTTTATCTGGTAACTTGATCATCAGACCAAGAAATCCATAAATTGTGCTTCAGTAACCATGACTGGGGTTCAGTAAAGACCATACTATATTATCAAAATAGGAATAGTTAATTAAAATCGATGATTAAATTATTTATTTATTCTAGTTGTAAAAATACTACCAAATATAACTATATTTCTATACAACAGATGAACCTTCAAATAAGCCAC
>CAIGQW010054471.1:7449865-7462413 GCA_903798125.1 Danio choprae
AGAGAGAGAGAGAGAGAGAGAGAGACATTAACTACAGGGCAAGCAGCCAAATCCATTGGTCCATTGCAACTGCGTCTCTCTCTCTCTCTCTTTCTCTCTCTTCACTTTGAACGACAGTTGGATCACAGAGGTGCCACCTACTGTGTGAGAAGAGAAGAATGAAGGATGAGCAAAACTGTGCATCGTTTAGCCTTCGGCATATGGTGCTTTGCCAGATATATTGGAGAGGCTCTAATGTATTTATGAAACTGATAAATGACACTTCTGGGCTTTTTAATTTGTTTATATGTTAAGGAAACAATAGCATGCTGCTTCGTCTGATAATTTCTATATTGTACTCTGCTCCTAATGAGGTTCTGAGTTAAACACTTCAACAACTCCAATTATACTGTTTATCTTGTGGTCTTAGCTAAAACCCTAAAGGGATACTTCACCCCAAAATACATTTGTTATTTTTTTCAGTTATTATTGTTTTGTTCCAAACCTGTGTGACTTTCTTTATTTTGTGGAATGTAAAAGTTATTTTTTAATGTTTGCCAGTTAAAGCGCTCCTTTTTTTTCTTTTTAACTCCTTTTACAATATATAAGATAGGCCTTTGGTGTTTCTAGAATGTGTCTGTAAAGTTCCAGCTCAAAATACCCATCAGATCCTTTATTATACCCTGCTAAATATGTGAATTTTAGAGTAAAATTACTTTGTAGCTGGTTTGTTGCCTGTGCCTTGAAATGAAAACGAACTGGTTCTCCCCACCCACTGTTCCAACATGAGTGTCTGCTTCTCATGCATTACGTCAGATAAACAGCAGTCAGTGATAGAGACAGACGTGGATGAAACAGATATTCAGTTCAGTCAAAATACCAAGTAAGGTTACTTGGTATTACAAATACAAGTAATAATACAAGTATTTGTATTAGGTTAGCTGTATTTGTTGTGAAGTTTATTCATGCTTTTCACACACACACACACACATTCATTTAACTTTGCACTGTTTTTGCACATCTAGTTGCAGCAAATTTTAGCTAAATTTAACAAGCTAATATACAGAGCTGTATGATATCCCGTATGCTACTGTACAAAATAAACCTGATTTATTGTCCACAAACTGGGAATTCTGTTGTAGCGTCTTTGTATAGTTGTACTGACACTGTGCGGCTGTGGTGATTCCATCTGTGGTGATGTGGTTTTAAAAACATTTAAAATTAGTAAAACTCATTCTTGAGGTGCAGCTGATCACAGAGAGTTGGAACAGATCTTTTAATCTCAGTCTCTTTGCAAATCCTGTTCTGTGGACATGTTTATATACGTTACTATGGAGACATGTTAATCCGCGCCTGTCAATCAATTCGGTGGGCGTGACCCACGTCACGTTGCTGTCGGCCTCAAAATCCCTGGGATTTAGATCCTATTTTAACATCAGGAAATTTTTTAAAAGAGACTTGTTTTTATATCACTTCAATATACTGAATGTGGACACATTCCAAAAGTTGATTTTGCATCATAGGTGCCCTTTAATGGAAGTGAAAGGGGGCACTTGCTGTAAAAAGCCAAAAGTTTAAAAAGAAAATGTCATGTATTAATTGGTTATATGGAAATATATTGATCATATGTAAGTTTTCTAAAGTTATATACACTGCTGAATAGCTCAGTCCTTGATATCTTATTCTCTAGAAATATTTTCTCCTACTGCAGTTCTCGAAACAAATACAGTGTGGGACTACTGATTAAGTTATGTTTAGTAACTAGACTCACAAAAGCTAAAACAGTTTCCACCAATAGCATTACAAAGATAATATCATCTTGTACTTACCCATGTTGTTCCAACCCCAATATTAAAAAAATAAAAAATACTACTAACAAAAAAGTGTGCTTGGGGAAGCCTCAATAACCAATGAGGTTTGACCTGGTCTATGCATATACTGTCGCATTGATCAGTGCTTTTATGTAAATAAAAATGTTTTTGTGTGAATGAATGTAAATCTGGCTGGCACAGTGGGTAAGCACTGTCACCTCACAACATCCCTGCTTTGAGTCCTGGCTGGACGAGGAAGATTTTCTGTGTGAAGTATGCATGTTCTCTTCATATTTGCGTAGGTTTCCTCTGGGTCCTCCGGATGCACCCACAGTCTAAAGACATGTGGTATTGGTGAATTGTATAAACTAAATTGGCTGTAGTGTGTGAGTGTGTGTGGGTGTTTCCCAGAACTGGGGGTTACATGAAATAGTGCACTCTCAAAATGGGTTGAGGCAAGAAGGGCATTCACAGGTAAAATCTGTCAGAGTAGTTGGCTGTTTATTCCGCTGTGGTGACCCCTGATAAAGAAAAGAGTGAGCCAAAGGAAAGTGGGTGAATTAAATTTTTTTTTCACGTTTTTTTTGTGCTCTACTGAAAGAAAAAACAAAAAAACATTGTTCATCAAAAGGTGCCGGTAGCTTTAATTCATGAATGTTTTCTATTTGTGTATTTCTATAGTTCTATTGCTTTTAAATGGCATTATGGGACCTTGACCTCTGCTCAGACATAGTTAAATGTTAAAATTGTAACAGTTTGACATTACAAGTGACTTGATAGACATTTTTAGTAGTATGACAAAGTATACCATATAGTAAATAATTTGCATTAAAAAATCTGTACGATAACAGAAAATACACTGTTTTTTGTACCATTAATTACACAACCAACCTACAAAAGGTCCCTTTGTTAAACTTTTCAACATTTTACCAAGTTCATGTGTTCATGAGTGTATATCTTAGGTGGCCTGAGGTAGAGTAAATTCAGTTTTTAATTTTTGGGTGAACTAAGTACTATCTATGAAATATAACATAAAAAACATTTTTGTTTTTTATTTTTTCTTTCTTTAATTTTTTTCTGGTTATTTTGGAGCTCTAGTCCCATCTATCATTAAATATATTAATATCCATGTTATTTTTTTCTTTTTCTTTTCTTTACTATTCCACAGAAGAAGAAAAAAACGAGATTCAGCTTTGAAAAACATGATGGTGATGAAATTCACCTAATTTCTTTAGGTTTTCTTTAGGTAAAAAACCTCAGTCAGCTTTCTTAAACAGAGCTGGCCATGGTGCTGAAGCAGAGAGTGAAGCAAACATTGAGGATGTTGTCCATGGTGCTAGAAGTCAACAGTCACACAACACACAATGTCCCCTAACAAAAAAAAAATACACGCAATTCTGAGAAAGTGGCATTCAAGTGCAGAATAATCCCCCAAAACATATTTTACCCCAGATATCGATCCTCCAGTGATGTATTACTCTATCAGCAGACATGTCCAGAGACCATCTCTATTGTATTACACTCATTTTCTCTTAAGCCTCTCTATCATCCCACATGCTTCTGCAAAATCTTTACAATACACCATCACTGGTATTGATCAATTTATCAACTGGAGTATTTTCATAGACAATATTTGCTCCACAGACAAGACAGATAAATAACTATTAGAGAAGTGGGTTTCATTTTTGTTCCCTTTAACAACAGGTGAATTGTGCAGTTTTTATGTTGCTTGATGCTCTGTTCATGATAACCCCAACATGCTCAATGCCTTATTAGTACACTTATTTGAGGAGCTGGCTGTGGTTTTACATTTTTTAATGGAGGACCAAGGGCATGGAATTTTGTTAAAGCAAGTATGTTAGGTAAGTAGCTCTATGAGTTTTGCATTAAGCCCACAGCTTTCACCTTATAATTCTGAGGGTGATTTTGTGCAGAGTGAATGTAATTAATATGCAGAGGAAAGGCCAGTGCAGGACTGTCTAGTGAGATTATGGAAAGCAGGCAGAAGATGAGGTGAAGGTCTGTGTCCAGTACTGTGTTGGTGGTGATAAACGACAGATTCTCTCCAAATCAAAGTATGTTTTTGTGATAAGAAATGTTAGCAGTCTGCCTGGACAGTTTACATTTAAATTCAGTTACCTGCAGGGTGATTGACTGAATGGAAACTACAAGTTTTGATTGAGAAGGGAGGAGGACAGTTACATTTTATTTTGATGGTCTATGCAACTTTGCAAAGACATATCAACTAGTAGTCATTAGAGTCTACAAATTACATCTTGTTCTGTTAACTAATTACAACTAATTATACTAATCCTAACCCAACCCTTTGCTAATATTGTAATGTAATTCTAATAATAATTACTTGCACAATTACAGTTAAAATTAACTATCACAATAAAGAGTATACATAACTTTTTTGAATTTTATAATTATTATTATTTTTTGGAAATCTTCTAAAAAGCTTGTACACTTGTGTGGACTTGTGTGGAAAATGTTCTTCCTGTTCCTTTTCTATTGCATGTGTAGGCTATTAAAATTATTTTAAGTTCAATGTCTTGATTTTGATAAGTTCTTGTTATGCATTTCAACCAATTCTTCCCATTTAACAATCTAAAGGCTTCTGATTGGGTGTTATGTCACAACTTACGGCAAGCTTACAACCTACTAACCACTTTCTGTTTTAAGAACATGTGGTGCAACTGAAGTAGGTACACATTTAGTTACAAACTAGCTAGTTAGCAAGTCTCTATTGTGGACTTTACTTTACAATAAACACGCCTGTGCTGCATACTTTCTGGGAGACTGGTGGCAAATTTCTAGAATTTATTATTATTATGTATTTTTTTTTAGAAGAAAAGCAAGCACAAAGGTACACCAACAGCTAACCATGAATATGGGTAAGCAGGAGAACTAATACCAAATCAAATCCACCACTGCATAACTAATACAAATCCAACACTAAGCATAAAATTGAAGTTGATATGAGACTATATTAGAAAGAGCTAATACAGGGGTGTTCAAATTGGAGTCTCTGAGCTTTTAACTTTCTCATGTATTCAATTTTCAGTGCTTTGTCCATATACAATCGACAGGAGAGGAAATGTAGTGCTACAGATATGAGAAAGATAAAGTAGACAGAGATTTACTCTGTGTCCCTGTTCATCTCTGTTTATGAGCTGTCACGTCTCTCTCTTCTTCCCCAGCTTCTCTTACACACGTATAAACCCACAGAGCAGCCCACAGTGTGTGTTTTTGTGCACATAAGATATCTGCAACACTCAAAAAGGCTATCACAGATAGACCCTGAAGTGGTCTTTTATCAACCATCCTTAGCCTCCAGATTCCTTCTAAACAATGTATCAGGTGTGTCAGACGGTGACTCCTATCGCCTTAAAATTTTTAAACCGAGATTCAAAATTCATGATATGACGACAAGATAAGCTGTGCATCATCTGAGTGCATGTGCGTCAGAAGCTTCTGTCTCAGTTGTGTTTCATTGTAAAGAATTTCTAGCATCTCTCTTTAGATTTAACTCGTTGTCAGATAAAAGAGCTGAGCTGCTGTATGTTTCCATAGCAACCACATCCTACTTCAGTGTGTTAGTCTCTACTAAATCATTTGTTGCTTATATGCAGTCATTTGGTTTACTATTTGTAATAATAATGTTAGTACAAAAGGTTAAAAAGGAAACTATTATTTTTAAACATTTAATGTAATCTTACCTGGGCAGGGCAAACACTCTGCCATATGCCATATGATATGCCATAAATGTAAATAATATATATATTCATTCATTCATTTTCTTTTCGGCTTAGTCCCTTTATTATCAGGGGTCGCCACAGCGGAATGAACCACCAACTTATGCAGCATATGTTTTACGTAGCGGATGCCCTTCCAGCTGCAACCCATCACTGAGAAACACCCATGCACTCTCATTCACACACATACACTACAGACAATTTAGCTTACCCAATTCACCTATAGCCATGTCGTTATATATATATCGCATGTCGGACTTGTGGGGGAAACCGGAGCACCCGGAGGAAACCCACGCGAACACAGGGAAAACATGCAAACTCCACACAGAAACGCCAACTGACCCAGCCGAGGCTCGAACCAGCGATCAGCGACCTTCTTGCTGTGAGGCGAACGTGCTACCCACTGCGCCACCGTGAGGCCCATGTCCAGAAACAGAATTATGTAATTATTAAATCATCATTGCATTTTAAAATAGTATTCAATATGCAAAACCAAGCCCTGTAAATAATAATATGCCAACTGACCCAGCCGAGACTTGAACCAGCAACCTTCTTGCTGTGAGGTGACAGCGCTACCCACTGCGCAACCGCGCTGCTCTTATATATATATATATATATATATATATATATATATATATATATATTTACTTTTGCCATTGTCATACAAATCAGGTAACACTTATCACTTATAATTGTATTATAATGTACAATATACATTACACATAAATACACACGATACTCATAGCAAGTAATGCAGTTGTCCTACATGAACTATAATCTATATTTTGCTCAGTATGTGTGATACAGTATGTGGTAAGACGCAATAAATAAATCTATTCACTGTATAAATAAATGCATGAATAATTGTCATGTTAAAATGTTAAGTTGAATTAAATACATTTTTAAATGTATTTAAACTTACATCAAACTGATTTACAATAAGTAAGTGAATCTTACATTTAAGCTTTATAGATAGATAGATAGACAGACAGACAGACAGACAGACAGACAGACAGACAGACAGACAGACAGACAGATAGACAGACAGACAGACAGACAGATAGATAGATTTAATATTTATAGCATTTACGTGGAAACATGGGTTTTCATGTTAGTTTTCTTAAACTAGTTTATTTTAGTCAATTTAAGTGAAATAAACATGTCATTGCTTATTGGTCACATTATATTTTACAGTATTACATTTTACAGTACAAAAAATATTTGTAGAGCTCCTAGTACACACACACACACACACACACACACACACGCATGCACGGATGCGCACACACACACACACACACACACACACACACACACACACACACACACACACGCACACGCGCACACAAATTCCTACCCCCTAACTGAACCTTAAAGACGTCAGGTATTCTGAAGAACTTCCTCTGAGCTTTTCAAACTGTTCAACAAAATAATCATAAGCCACATAAAAAGCTGTAGTCCTATTTCAAGGAAGTTTCTTTTTTTCACTCCACATGCTCTCTTGAGGATTTTGCTCATCCATAATTGAAGCATGAGTCAAAACGAAGCTTTCTCAGATGCCGGGAATCCAGCAGTCCTCTGTTCATCCAAAAGCAAACTGTCATGTAAAATGTGACAGCACCTCACCGCTGTTTGTCAGAGAGGAGATACAGCCTAGAATTGCAATATGCAGGACAAATATATAGCATCAAAGACATAGAGGGAAATGCCAGCTTATTGTTTATTTGCAGTTATGGTTGCTAGAATATTATTTTACAAACTAAACAGTTACAGAGATGGAGGAAAGTATTTAGATGTATATGTAAGTTCTGCAATGTAAAGAACAATGTGGATATACCTGTACCAACTATTTGACTAGCATGATGTACTCAAAATTAAATAGATAACACAACGCAAGGTTGTTGAAAACACAAAAACAAACCCATTTGTTTTTAGTAAACAAACTGCGTATCTTCATAGTGATAAAAGTCTACATTTTTGCGAAACATAAAATACGTTGCTCCAGGTACCTTTGGTTGGACGTTTTAGATGACAAATCCACTAGAGGTTCTTGTGCATGTTCATGAGAAGGCAGGGCTTGTCAGACAGATCACATAGACCAGTGAACCACTGATCTAAACCCTTTCCTAAACCCATTATTTATTGGGTGTTTTGCAAATAACTCCATGAAAATAATCATTGATAACATGCCACTGTAATTATTATTACTTTGAAAAGGAAAAAAGTTATTGGCGTCATACTCAAATGTATATTTAAGAATGTTTTTGAGATTACACAAAAAATTTGGCTGAAGCACATATATCCAATGAGACTTTGTTGCATAATTCACTATTATAGAGATAAAAAAAATACATAATGTGCATGCAATGTAGGAATAAATATTTTAATATATTTAAGCATTTGAAACAAAGTGGTGAAAAAACCTTTCTGAATACAATTTGCATAAATTCCTATAAATTATAAGATAAAAATAAAATAATGCATTATTTTTAATGTATACTTACTTTCTTTTGGCTTAGTCCCCGATTTATCGAAAAGGGTCTGGCTGCAGACCAGGTGCAGATGCAAGCTGAGCTGCATGCAATGCTTTTAATGCACACACCTAACCCCGCCCCTAACCCTACTCTTTACAGTGATGCCACTAGCTCCATTGTGTCTGAGAACCCAGCAGTGTGAGTACAGTACACTAACTCGTGAAACCCCAGTGCTGGGAAACACCCATACACTCTCACATTCCCATACACTGCAGCCAAGTTATTTTATCTAGTTGACCTATACAGCATGTCTCTAGATTATGGGGGAAACCAGAGCACCAGGAGGAAACCTACGTGAACACGAAAGAACAATTTTTAATATACATTTTTTTCTTTTTCCAATTGTTAGAGCATTTGAATAATTTCTTGTGCTTTTTAAATATTTTATTTAAACATTATTTCACAGCGGTGTGATGTCCTGTTCAGAATTCTGAAAATAGCTATATTTAAAATTATATAATAATGTTTATAATTGCAAAATGACACTGTAAGACAAAACATTTTTGTAGCTTTTCATTTTACTAAATATTACTGTCGGCAATTTGACATCTCCTCTCATCTCTATGCTGAAATAATGAGAAAAAGCATACAGTGCAGGGTAATAACTTGTATAATAATTTCCACAAGAGTTTTTTTACCCAAAAGGCATGCATCTAAAGCATCTATCATTTATATAGCAATATCATACTGATGTGCTAGGATGTGCACAGGAAAGTTTAATCTATTACACGGTACTTTCAAATTAAACAAAAATGGACTGTGAAAGTTGGAAGAACAAAATGTGTGTGTGATGACTTTATCATGATGTCTGCACATTGTGTTCTGTGCTAGCGTGGACTGTGGACATCAATGCAAGGACATTTACTAAATGAAACCGCCACCTCCATTTCATACAGTGCCTTTATAATCACACAGCCTGATTATATAACAGTGTGTGGACATGACATTTGGAATATTCACTGTATAAAAAGTCCTCTGAATTGTAAAAAAACAAAGACCTTTGTGTCCTCACTGAAATTGTTCGATATTTCTTATAACTATTTTCATTCCATGCAGGATGAGGTTACTTAAAGGTTACCAAACAACTAATATTTTAAAGTAACTACTAAAATAAAATTTTAATTAACTGAAAATAAATTAATGTAAATTTATGTCCAAAGAAATATTGTAGTTGAGTTTGACATGAGTTAAACTAAACTAAAATAAATCAACAGAAAATATTAAATTCAAACTATTATTAAAAACTACAATAATTACTTGAAGTGCAATTTAAAGGCTTAACTATAAGTAGGCAAGTAACTCACAGGACAACAGTTGTTTGTTCTGTAGTCAATTAAACAAATAAATACAATTAAAAATAACCTAATTTTCTCCTGAAAAAATAATATAGTAGAAAATACTGTGAAAGTTGTACTTGCTCTGTTAAACACCACTTAGCAAACATTTGGTCAAACATTTTTGTCTTCAACTGTAACTAAAAGTTGAAATGCATATGAATGAAATTAAACGCTTTAGAAGTGATTGTGATTTTATGAAATGGTAACAAATGGAACCGTAATGAAAGTGTTACTCTCACATCCTTCTTGACACTTACCCAAACATTTCCACATGAAAACTAAAGTGCGTTGTTTGTTGGTGTAGTATTAATATATGGTGATTTAGGATGCCACTTCCAGTCTGTCTGCCTGCCAAAGATACTGTAAAGTGAGTGAGGATGGGTTGGCAGAGGAAGTCTATCTTAAGCTCTTCAACATAAGCCTTTAGAGCTTCAGATACATTAGCTGATTGTGTGCCATCACTCTAAGCCTGGCAAACAGTGGCTGGCAGGTCAGGTCTAATTAGACAGGACTCAACACCTGCAGGCAAGGCACTGAAATGTCTGCAGCTGTTCTGCCGGCTGTCAAAGAGTTGCGCTGATCAACTGATTGCTCCTTCGTCCATCACATTCCCACATGTCTGAACTTAATGCACTGAAATTGTCAGCTCATTTATCATGCCTGCTCCTTTAAGTCAGGTCCATTGTGTGTACAACTCACTATCAGTAGTTTTCAGGTGAGGTCTGAAAATGTGTGCCTTGGATAATAAGTAATAATAGCGGAGTACGTCAGTGCAAGCTATCAAGTAGTCTATTTAACTGAAGTTAAAGTGGCCCTATTATGGTATTTTAAACAGCCTTAATTTAGTTTCAGAGGCTTCCTATAATAGGTTAATAATGACTCTGTATAGTGTTTTTTTTTACCAACTTACCAGAATGGACAATCAAATCTATGGAAAAAACCCACAAAAACATTAAAGCCGACATGACACAGAAGTTAAGATTGTCTTTGACGTACATATGATTGAAACTGAAATGAGGAAAAAAAATGTAGGGTGGTGCTTGATTTTGTCCTTTGAAAACCGATTGGATCGTTGGAAGATGGTTGTTGCTAGCAAAAGGGAGCATTGCTAGCAAATAGGGAACCTTTAAATGCCACTTTGCACTGTTTTGCAATTTTTTGTGGGGGATTACTGGTCATCAATGTTGCCATCCACTTGTGTAGGATGTTTTCATGATAACGAGAATGACGAGCTAAATTTTACAAATGGAATCGTATCATATTCATTCACACCACTGCATCCTGGGAAGGTAGGACAAAAAAGAGACACACATTGATAGCCCTATGCTGAAGCCATTCCATGAAGTGAAGAAAAATTGTTTCAAAAAGCGAGGGAAGGTCATGGTAATCTAGATTATGAGGGCAAATTGATTTTTACTAAACAATGCCGTGCACAGATATATTGTTTATAACAAGCATTACTACATATAAAATTAAGAAAAGTGCATTTTGATTTTATGCCAGCTTAATTTATCAGGTTCTTATCTGTCCACACATGCTATCAGATTATAGCATATTATTTTAAACTAATATATCATGCTAGTAGGGATGTGTCAGCACATCACGATTTTGCCAAGTACGATACGATCCTGGATTAACATCTATGCTGATCCTGGAACATCTTTTTTGTTCAAAAATGTAATCCATACCTATTCCCTACCCCTAAACCCAACCATAACTGTAAATTATTCCCAAAATCAGCTCCGGAGGTTTTCTCAGCACTACAAACAGTGTTGGTTTTGCCGTATCATTTCAAGTACAAGTATTCATCCTTTAGAAATGTGTATTTGCTTCTTTTGAATGTATCAACAGCATGAACCACTACATTGTTCACAGGAAAGCAGTGAAGCCCATCATATATTATTATTATTATTTATTTACATTTTGTTTTGCATCATGGAATTACTGATGACCAGGGCCAGACAGAATCTGCTGACATTTTTTTGCTATTTCTGTGCAGAAATTTTATTATTTATTTACTTATTTATTTATTATATTTTGCATATTATTCAACAATATTACTGAAATTAATATAAAAACTGAATAAATATATATTTCCACACATTTGCATTAATAAATAAATAAATAAATAAATAAATAAATAGACTCAATCTGTGTGGACCTATGACTTGTTTCATGCTGTTCAGAATCAGTTATCTAGGAAACAATAACTATTTATCAATCTTTTACATTCCACAACCCCCACTATATTACACAGAAGATGGAAGCCACTGAATAGGGTCACTGATTAAGGGCTCCAGTAACTGTGGAATCTAAAGCATTCCAAATATGTGGCCCTCTTAATCTGTCTGAGAATGTGAGCCTTGAACTTGAATGTGTGATGATAACTAATACACACAACATACGCACATTCCTTAACAACCACTTCAGTGCTTTATTTTGACTCATAGCTCTGATCGTGCCTCTTTTAAAAAGATGTCAGAAGTCTTGAATTTTTGTTCTGATGTTAAAACAAAGCTTCGGGAAGCTGGTCTTGGATCAGTATGAAAGGACAGATTTTTCTCTGAGCATGTGACTATCAATTCTCCATGATAATCGCATCTGCTGAATTATGCGCTAAACGGCACATTTGTAGCATACATTAGTCAACTGATTTAATTTTGAATGTCAATGAGTGTAAATGCTATTAACCAAAAGCTTCGTTTTTAGCACAATGAATAAATGAGGTCAAATGGTGATTAACTTCTTTATCATTGTTATTATTGTTGCTTAATGGGAAATAATTTGTTTATTTTTATATCCGGCAAAAAAAGCAATTATTTGCCTAAGCTCTCATCCAATGTAAACAATCAGATTTTTCTCCATTTGAATGCTCAGTAAAAATGGTAACAGCTTGTGGATGTTCCTGTCAATCAGAAAAAAAAGCTTTAAGCCTGCACAATGTTTGTATAGCATAATTACAGTATAATATATATCTGTCAGCCTCACAGCCAGTGAATGCTGACGCCCGCAATCAGAAGTGCAAACACAAACAACAGGATTTTTATAAGCAACAATTTTGCAAGATCAAAGTGCTGAATAAGTGTGTGTGTGTGTGTGTGTGTGTGTGTGTGTGTGTGTGTGTGTGTG
>CAIGQW010054471.1:7472170-7482776 GCA_903798125.1 Danio choprae
GAATGAATGAATGAATGAATGAATGAATGAATGAATGAATGAATGAATGAGCATCAGAATTGTAGCTCAACAATTTGCTACAAACCACTCAAGTCCATCTCCAGTTAGTTTCATTTTAATGCCAAATTGATATGATGGAACAGTACAGGGTCTGTCAAACATCAGTGATTAGTCAACATTTGGCAGTCTGTATCTCAGTCACTCTTGAACGATCACAGACCTTCAGAAAGTTCATGTGTAGGATTAAACTGACAGATAGCTTCACTTTACATGCAGAACACAGTTAACACTTAGGTAAGAAAATAAGCAATAAGATGAGAAACAGGCATAATTGGTTAAGCAACATGCCAAATGCTTTAGACTGATCAGCATAATAGGTAAACAACTGTAAATGGAGCTAGTAAGAGTTAGTCACAAAGAAAAGCAATAGAAAGCAGGAACCAGGCTAATCAGTTTCTAATGTCTTTGTCTTTTCTCAGAAAGAAAATCAAATAATTGTCTAAAGTATGACTAATTTCTTTCATAAATGTAAAACTGGCCAAAAATCCATCTATTTTGTAGAGGAGAGAAAATTAAACAGTGCTGTTGTAAGAATCATTGACTGCTGTTGCCATTAGCACTGGTTAGTTTAAAATGTAATGATTGTTTTGCTTTGATAGATGAGTCTGTTCTTCCACAGAGAGAGCCTGTACATTCACTGAGTTTTATGCCGGTAATTATTTAACTATTAAATATTTTACCAGGCATCAACTGGTATGTTTTATTATTAATATTTAATTTGCCATTTTGGTGCAACTTGCCAAATAAAATCCCATGAACTCCTGTCACAATGTTTAAAGAATCACCTCTAGATCAATGCCATTGTCTTAGCTTCTCCTTAAAGTTCCTTTAGTGTATAATGTAGTTTTCCAGTGGGATAGAACTCCAATGCTGTGTCTCCTTGACACATATGGAGGTATTGCCAGATTACCAGTCATTCTGAAGAGTAAGAAAATGGACCAATGAATGAGTTGGCAGCGCACAGCTCTCACAGCTGATGGCAATCTCAATTATCTGAGTATAAAGCAAGCAGCCACGAAGAGCTCTGCACACTTTGCTTCAGAAGCCTCATGTGCACACTGAAGAGAGACTACATTGCAAGACTGAGATCCAGAGAGAACCAGCTGAATTTTCTGTATCCAGTGTGGGTGGGCAGCAGCGGTCCATTCTCTTGTTATAAACACCTTTATTCCTACTTTAGTTCTTTAATCTGTGATAATCTCACACCTTCCACAAATCAGAATCTTTAACATCATAATAACATACACACAAGCCAGAACAAAATCACTTCAGCAGAAAGCCAACAAGAAAGAATGGCCTCATCAGGCAAAGTAATTCCAGACACAACCAATTTCCACAAGTATATTCTCAGTGCTGCTCCTAAAAGAGCCATTAATCTATTCCTGTCAAAGTTAATCAAATCGATTTATTCTGAGAGTGCTCAAAAGAGTTTCTGGTCTCATATCATACAGAAATACTGCAGTCACTTGTGCTATCAGAAGTGGCATCAGGTGTCAAAATATAGTTCAGTGAAGACATGCTCTTCGATATCAAAGCTGAACATTCATTGATTCATTCATTCTCTTTTCGGCTTATTCCCTTCATTAATCTGGGCTCACCACAGCGGAACAAACCGCCAACTTATCCAACACGTTTTATGCAGCGGTCATGAGTGAGTTTATGTAAAAATTGATCGGACGTAATGATAAACAACAAAGTTTTATGACCCTGTAAATTTTGAAGCAAACGCATTATGCAGATGCCCTTCTACTGTAGTTGCAACCCATCACTGGGAAACACCCATTCACTCTCATTCTCACACACACACACTATGGACACTTTAGCTTACCCAATTCACCTATAGCGCATGTCTTTGGACTTGTGGGGGAAACCGGAGCACTCGGAGAAAACCCACACGAACACGTGGAGAACATGCAAACTTGCTATGAGGCGACAGCACTACCCACTGTGTCACTGCGCCGACCCAAAGTTGAGCATGTTTCTGCAAATATATTAGCATTTTTGACCACTTTAAAAATTAAATTTAAACTTTACCTGCTTGCCTCCATGACCAAAAGAAAAAAAGCAATTTCCTGTAGGCCTGTTCAAGTATCCTATTTATTTTCATGTTTTTGATTAATTAGATTTCACATCTGTCTATTCAAGTTTATGTTTATTTGATTTACCATTAAAGCTTCATTTGTACCTACCTACCTACCGCTTTGTTGAGCACAACTTAATTCTTGGACTCATTTTAAGAATCTTTTTAAGAATAACCTAATTGAATCTGCTGCTTTCAACAGAGTTTCATGTTTTATTGTGTTGTTTGCAAATACACCTTTCTTACTACAGTAATTTTTGTATCATTCTTTTAACACAAACACAAATCACTCAACTAAAATCTGATCTATATTAAACTTTTTTACCTGCTGTCGATGCTGAACCCCAGATTGCTGAACTTCATTGAATTAACATTGAATCAACAGTCAAAAAGTTGAAACATTGATTAATTAACAAACATAATCACTGTGTGGGTCTAGTGAGGGCTTCCTGTGGGCTAGGTGTGGGCTGCCCATATGGGGCCAATACTATGGGGCAACATTTTGCCTGTGAGCAAACTCTCAATGGCCCTGCACTGGCAGCCTATTGGGGAACCTTATACTGATACAGAACAGGGTGTCCTTATACACAATGCATTTTTTGCTGCTGTACGAGATTGTGCAAGATTTTTTTTCCCATCAGGAGAAGAAATGTGGAAATCTTTGATGCTGGTATGGTCGTGACTCAAACAGTGTGAGAGGAAGTTACGAGCCGAGCAGCGCATGAGCTCCTGATCATTTTCAAACTTGTCAGAAAAGTTTGGGAGCTGTCAGCTTAAATTTGTGAGGTGTGTGCAGTTGAACATGCTGACCTGTGGATCTATCTGAAGGTGACCAAATAGAAGAACAAACTGGATGAAAAGCGAGCATGGTATGAAGTGTCATGCATGACAAAGTGGCCAGAGATGATAGTTTACAGAGGACAAGGTTATAATTCACTTTATAATTCACACGGGGGACTAGGCGTACTGGTTTTCTGGTGCTGAGAAAGAAGAAAGAGAGAGAGAGAGAGAGAAGAGAGAGAGAGAGAGAGAGAGAGAGAGAGAGAGAGAGAGAGAGAGAAAGGCAGAGAGAGAGTGTGTAACGTTTTCATCTCTCCATTATTTTGGTGCTGAATTTAATGCGTTTGCTTCAAAATTCGCAGGGTCATAAAACTTTGTTGTTTATCATTACGTCCGATCAATTTTTACATAAACTCACTCATGACGTGTGCATGGAAATATGATCTTCCGACCATCAGAATTCAGACTCTGTATGTCCTACTTTAGTGGACCCATTAAGTACTAGCACAGACTTGTTTGTAGGGAAGGTATCCATGGCCTTATATTGTGCCAGGATTACAATTGAACATTTTCAATTGCATTTACTTCCCTATACCAGAGTATATAACCAGATATATAACCAGAGTGCATCACCCTTATATAACACATAATCCAATACTAACAAAATAGTATGTATTTCAAAAGTGCACAGTATATTTTTCAAAATAAGACATTAAAAACTCATTTTTAATGATATTTTGAATGCTTTAAAAATAGAATTTAAAAAGAGCAGAATAGGGCCTCACAGTGGCGCAGTGGGTAGCACGTTGATGGTGTATGAGTGTGAATGGATGTGTATGGATGTTTCCCAGAGATGGGTTGCAGCTGGAAGGGCATCCGCTGCGTAAAACATATGCTGGATAAGTTGGTGGTTCATTCCGCTGTGCCGACCCCAGATTAATAAAGGGACTAAGCCGAAATGAAAATGAATGAATGAATGAAGAGCAGAATAATCAAAACCAAAAAAACAAGAACATACAGTTAAATAACTTATTACTATTTTTTTAATATTAAAACCACAGAGCCTAGATAATACAATAATACACCACTTGCAGACAGCACACAGTAACTTCCATCAGTGCACGTAAGCCTTAAAAAAATTTGTTGCATATATATTCTATAACTTGAATTAATAGATTTAAAGCAGCAGTCTGGTGAGTACTGGAATTAGCATAAGCTATCAAATCTCTCATTATGTTCTCATTCAAAAATAGCAACTCCGTGTTTCCTGTGTATTGATGTGTTTGCGGCAGTGCGAGAGATTTTGCATAAATGTATCTGTGAAGGTAATTCACTGCCTACAGAAAATTTTGTTGTCATTTAAATTTGAATTAATATTAGCATTTCTAAGCACAGAAGGGCTGCTATCTTTACAGTTGTTGCTAGGATTATGCAACCGCAAAAGCGGTTCTTGCTGTCACCGAATGGAAATGTAATGAATCTGCTGTTTATCTAGTCAAATTCGTATAATCTGATACAGTGACTGTCCTAACTGACAATAAAAATTGCAAACTTGTCACTTACTTAGTAATTCAAAGTAAGTCAGCACTTGGGGACCCCCTTTTGGCCTGGGGTTAGGGTTAGGGTTTGTTAAGCATTTGCCTGCCTTGATCCAAACACAATGGTCACAATGATAATGCCTTGATTGACCAATATGCATCAAATCACCAAAGACAGTTTAATTTAACTAAAATCTATTACTAATATCAATGTAGCTTCATATTATGTGTTTTTTTATTTGTGTATTGCATGTGAAAACTGCTTTGTGGTTTTCAGTTCACTCTTCTACAACTGTTAAATGCAGCTTAAAAAGAAGATTAGTTGCTCATGATTGCTCCGCCTTGTCAAAATGACTGTTTCTTGGCCTATAATGAGGAGGGACATTACACCAGTTGTCAAAGGCTGGCTCTGTGAGACAACCCATCACATTATGCAATTAACATTTATGAGCCTCAGTAAGACTGTGAATTTCTGGCAACAACAATATGAAAGATCTGCCATCACAACTGATACTATAATAGTGGAACTGCAAACACTTTTATCCTTCACTAAACAACAGTAGGATAGATGGGTGAGTTATCCAATCCTCCATGATAATTTATGAATATCTGCTTTCATACTGCTGTATTAGCATTTGCTGGAGATTTACACAGTCTTCCAACACTGAAGAACATATGTAATCATATTTTCTTTGCTGGCTAATTAGAATAATCCACATATGGGACCATAAAAATGGACATACTTAGAAACAGCTAATGAGAAAATGCTGTTAAAGCTGCATTTATGCAGTGATGTCCTTTAGTGCCCCATATATACTTTTTGAGCAAAGATTTGTCTCCTCTGCTGACAGTCCTGGGAACTGAGAGCTGCCAGGCTCGATAACAGACTGTTAGAAACTTCTGTACTGCATCAATGTACAGAGGCTGGATCTCCTCTGAATGTCTAATGTGCGAGGTGCTCTGAAGGCTGGATGATGGAAATCTCACTTCAAAAAATTTAGGAAATAACTGATTATGGACCATTGAATTATTAGAAAATAATGCACATAACATGAAGCAGAGTTCCATGTTCAACCCAAGCTCATTAGAAATACATGCCCAGGACTACATTTTTGTGAAACCGCAAAAACCTGCATGCAGTTTGTGGGTAAAACAAAAACTATGGGGTGGTATGAAGCACCTTTATTCCTTTTCAACTACCAACATTTACAGGGACATATTATTGACCAATAAAAGGTTGTTTTCACCAAGTAAATACCACAAAACATAAGTGTGTTAAATCCACAATTTAATATTTTTGCCTCGCCCGCTTATCTCTGTATGGATGTCTGTTTGCTTGGTAGATTACCTTGTACAATGTCATACTTGGGACACGGAGCAGACTGGGTTTGAGTCTGATAAAGTATGGTCCCAGAAACTAGATAAAAAAGCAGTGTGAAATCATGGTAAAACCATGTGACTGTGATGCACTTTTCTCTTCTCTTTACTTTTGAATACACTATCAGTTGGGTTTAGGGAAGGATGTGGGATTGCAAGGTGCCATATGCACGATAAGCCCTGGCTTCTTGTGTATGCGCAAAAAAAGGAGGTGTAAAGTGCATGTATGAGAAAACATAGCCCAGTAACATATTTGAGATTCGCAAAAGGGTCTCTGGTGGATTTGGTCCTTCTAGTGGGCATGTTTCGAGCATCAGTGTTCAAGCCTGCTATCAAATAAAGCATAATTTGAAAGGCTGTGCACCTACCATAAGTTTAAAAAAATACTAAGCAACTACTATGCTTTGGAATTTAGGGTTAGTAGAATGAGATGATTAAGTTACTTAAACGCAACAAAATGTGACAATTAATATAAAGTGTTTCCAAGTTTTTATTAAGTGTTTAGGTTTCATTTCTCGAGGAGCCAGTATTTAAATGCAGTCCCCTATTCAAGCATTATCACAGACATGACCTTTCGTCACCTATGATGATTTACCTTCATTTCTGAATGAAGACAATCATGTCTAACAGAGAGAGAGAGAGAGAGAGAGAGAGAGAGAGAGAGAGAGAGAGAGAGATTTCAATCTACAGCTTTAATAAAAACTGTTCCACTTTCACAGTAATTCTAATAAATCCTTCAGATTTATGAGAGGCAAGTGGGAATGATGTAAATTATTTGAAAGTACAAATGTAGTTTGTTCAAAGATTTTATAGGATTTGATGGACTTTTTCAACAATGGTGACTTGAACTGTAAAGGTTACAAAAAGAAAGTATATTCCATCTGACTTGGCAGGATTATTATGGAAGATTGTCGTTCCAGGTGAGAGGCAGAAAATGAGGTGGTGTGGACAGACAGGTGAGATCAAAGAGACAGCAGCTGGTTGTCCCCTCAGTGTGTGGTGAAGATAGACAGATGGTACAACATTAATTAAGCAGTAAACAAGCAGGATTCACCTCACCTGGAAAACACGAATCCTTCTTCATTTATCCACTCTGTTTCCTGCTAGTGGTAGGTCCTTGATGCGCAGGGATCAGCACCACTAATGATGAATCCTATAATAGGAGAAAAGTCCTAGATAATTCAAAAACAGCAGGAGTGAGCAATAAACACAACAGCTATTTTTAACAGTTATTTTTAAGGCCCTTTTTATTCATAAGTGGATACAAAATGTTTGATATAACCTCATTATCAAGCTTGTTAACAGATTCATGGATATGAGCTTTTGGTTAATGAGCACTGATTCCTCTAAAAGTCTAGTTCCCACACAGACTCATGAATGTAGCTTGCTTTTTTGTGCACTTCTTTTTTATTATTAATACATTTTCAAATATACTGTGACACAACTGTGATTATAATCAAATAAAAAGTCAATGTTGATGCAAAATCTAATTTTGTCAGAGTATATTTTAAAATGTAATTTTCAACAGTCATTACTTCATGTCTTCAGTGTGTTTTCATTTTAAAATACTGATTTGGGTGTACACTTCCAAATTAGTTCCAAATGGGCGGTTTCGCAATAATCCCATGGAAGGACCATTTTGAACCTTTTTTTCTTTTTTCTTTTAGAAGAGCATTTTATTATCCACTGTAACTTGTCCACTATGAAGAACCCTTTGTGGGATGAAAGGTTTCCATGGATGATAGGATTATTATGGAACTTTTGACATCATTAAATATATCTAATAAAAAAAAACATTGCCATTATTATAAATTATAAAAGTAATAATTATTTTCAAAATATTATTGACTACAACATTTTTAACAGTAGCATACAGTATTAGTAGTAATAAAGAAAAATCACAATGATACATTATGAATTTTCTAACAAATTTACCCAAAAGAGAAGCTACCCTCTTTAAAATAAACATGTAGATTATTACAAACTGTTTAAACATTCAAGAATCACTCCTGAAGATTGTTTCTAGGTGGTTATGTGGTTACAGGGTTTATATTTGAGCATATGGTTTAACAAGTATAGTTTATTATAATAAACAAAGTCCTTCCCAAAAGTTAATCAAATGTCACTAAATCTTAAATGGAGGTGTTACTGGCTGCAGTTAATTGTGTGTTTACCTCTTCGTCATTCGGTTGCTTGTAACAGCAAAATCCATCAGTGCTGGCCAAGAACATCACCCCTGCTGGTGTAATTATATACCTTCTTTACTAAAAGTAAAGTTTCAATCTAGCGAAACTTTGATTTGTTGTGAGCATCTCTTCACGCCTCCAAACACACTGAAAGCAGCACAGATTAACGCTCTATAATAATGCTTAATGTTTTGACAGGTCTTTGTTAGATCTGGTCCGAGATCAGCAGGAAAGGGCAGTCTTTACCTGAAGCAAGAGTCTCATGAAGACATTCAATGCACCCTGAGGCACATGGTGACATCAGCTGGACTTTAAATGTCAGCACCCACTATACAGAGCTGTTGGGCTCTTCCTCACTGTCTCTGAATACAGAAGACTCTGCAGTCTTGAAGGAAGATTCTGAAGATTTTACAATTCATTCTGACTTCACCTTAATGGAGTTTCATAGGATGAATGTTGGATTATCTGTTGATGTTGTTTAATGACAAGTAGCCAACTCAAAGTCAGTCTTGTCATCATTTACTCACCCTCATGTGTCATTTCAAATTCTTAAGACAAAAGTCAGTGGTGTCTAAACACATGTAATACCAAACAGTAATGAATATAGCATTAAATTAATGTACAGGTGTAAGACGAATTAAAAATTTCACTTGTTTAATGAACAGATTAAAGTCGGTATGAAACACAAGTTAAGATTGTCAGTAGGCCAACTTATCGTGACCTACATCCACCAGCCTCATTCCATTCCCATGGCTATTGACCACGCCCCCCTCATGACAGTGTGAAAATAGTGTAATGTTTTAATCAAATTTCCATTTTTATATTTTATTATTATTATTAAGTACAATTTTCAAAAGAGGATATGGGGACATTTTGTAAATGTTTGGAGAGACCAACCAATTGCTTGTAAAAATAAAATAAAATAAAATAAAATAAAATACTATTAAATAAAATTAATCTGGTGCCTGATAGCATCGACGGCTCTGGCAGCTCTGGTGGTGGTGACGGCTTATTGGTGGCCATTTTATAAGTGGCAAGCCCCGCAGGCAGCAGGTCTTGCTGTTTAGTGAATATTTTCCAGCAATCTGCAAGAGCTAGATTGCTGGCAATCATGACATATACAACCCCAAATCAGAAAAAGTTGGGACAGTATGGAAAATGCAAATAAAAAGAAAGTAGTGATTTTTAAATTCACTTTGACTTGTATTTCTTGCAGAAAATACAACAAACATTATATAATGTGTCCCTCATGATTTGTATTTTTTTTTTTTTTTAAATAAACACATTCCAATTTTGGTTCTTTCAACACATTTAAAAATAAAGTTGGAACAGTACAGCATTTAGATGTTTAGGGACTGAAGACACTAGGTGATGAAGTGTTTCAGGTGTAATTTTGTCCCCTTCTTCCTGCAAACAAGTCTTAAGGGGTTTTCGTTGTCGCATTTTGCCACACATTCTCTATTGAAGACAGTCAAATACCTGTATCAACTTCCTCTACAGCCAGGACTTTGTAATGTGTAGAATGTGGTTTTGCATTGTCTTGTTGAAATATGCATGGCATCCCTAAAAATAAAGGGACCATATTGTGCCCCAAAATCTCTATGTACTTTTCAGCATTAATGTGCCATCACAGAAGTGCAAGTTATCTTTGCCAAGGGCACTGACACAACCCAATACCGTCACAGACCCTGGCTTTGGACATGTTGCTGGAAACAATCTAAATGATCCTTTTCTTCTTTGGTCCAGAGCACACGGCATCCATTTCTTCCCAAAAATAACTGAAATACTGATTCATCTGACCACAGCACACGTTTCCTCTGTGTGATGTCATCAAAGATGTCTTAGAGCTCAGAGAAGTCGATGGCGCTTCTGGACTCTGTTAGCATAGGGCTTCCTTTTGGCACAGTACAGTTTTCACTGGCATTTGTGGATGTAACTATGTGTTGTGGTACTTGACAAAGGTTTACCAAAGTAGTCCTGAGCCCATGTGGTGATATCACTTGTAGATAAATGATGACAATTCTTGATGCAATGCTGCCTGCGGGATTGGAGATCACTGTTGTTCAGCTTAGCCTTGTGCACTTGTTCTTTACGCACTGAAATTCCTCCAGATTCCTTGAATCTTTTAATAATGTTATGCACTGGTGAAATATCCAAATGTTATGCACTGGTGAAATATCCAAATATCCAAACATCCCCTGTTTCAAATCACATCATTATTTAACCAATTTACCTGATTACTAGCCCTAGGCTGCGTCTGAAATCGCCTACTACTCAGTAGGTACTGCATTTGAATTTAAATTTACTACTCGACCATTAGAAAAGTACGTTCTATACAGTATGAATGTGAGTAGTATGAATGGAACTTGGACGTACTTCATCCGCCATTTTGTCATGATCACATGACCTGCCCAATTCAGTTGTGTCGCTTCGCTCTCATTCATGAATTCTCTCGCAGGGCATCATAGGATAACGTAGCGTGCATCATATGCACACTTCAGAATCTCACCGGAAGTAGTAAGTCGTCCGGGTGCTTCTTGTCACGGATCACTGAAGGCAGAGACAGAAGTATCTTTTCACACAGT
>CAIGQW010054471.1:7486097-7498069 GCA_903798125.1 Danio choprae
ACACACACACACACACACACACACACACACACACACACACACACACAAATATATATATATCTTGCATATTTCAGTTCCCACAGTATTCAGTAAAGGATCCCTTAAAGTATGTGATTTGACTTCCTTTCCAAGCATTGCTACCCACAAACACTTTTCAACCAATCACCAGAGCCATGAACGATTAATTAGTCTGGACTCCCAGAAAAATGAAACCATTAAAATTCTGAGTGGCTGATAGCTGATTTTGTTTATCACACAAACATTTCACTCACTATGAAATTTAAGAATGTAATAAAAAGTCATTTTAATTTAAGAGCACACATCTGATGCAATGTTAATTATGTCCGAATACACAACACACATCAATGACAAAAACATTTTTTCAATTTCATTATTATTATTAATTATTATTATTATTATTATTATTATTATCGTTATTATTATGCACAGAGGCCATTTTATGAGCCACACCTGTATAAAATGATGTAGAAAAACTCAAAATATAAGCATAAAAACATGGTTAAAAATGACAAAGAAATGTCACTTTGATTGATGAAGTAAAAAACAGGTTATTGATTTGCAGTGATTTGCAGTTCTGCACATATGAAAAAGAAAAAAAAAGTAGTTGGAAAGGGTCAGGCGTGTTTAAACTGACATGAAGGCAACTGAATTACAACAGTGCTAAACCTATATTTTACCTGTGAATACACAAAGCCTCAAACCTTAAAGCAATTGTGTTTTAGCAGCAGAAAGCCAAACCAGGCTCCATTTTTTCCAGCTAAGAACTGGACACAGATAATGCACCATGTCATAAAAGTACATGCCATCTTAAATTGCTTTCACAAATATAACAGTGGGCTCAGTGTACCTCAGTGGCCTCTGGCCGTCAGATTTCAATCCAACAGAACAGTTTTGGGATGTAGTGGAAATTTTTTTATAAATTGCAACCAGCAAACAGAAACAGCATGATGTTATCAGGTCAGCACAGACCAGAATCTCTTCAAGGTATTGCAGCATCTATTTTACAATTAAATAATGCTGGTTTGAATAATACACTGAGTATCAATGATATTATATATGTGCATTCACAACTTGTTATTGTACGTTCTTTTTTTTAAAGTGCTTATGTTTAAAGGGATAGTTGACTTTATAAGTTCAGTTGTACGAAAATCTATGACTTTTAAAAGGAGGCGGGGCATACAACCCCATCCCTAAACCAAACTGTCATTGGGGGATAAGCAAACCGTACTAAATTGTATGAATGAGATTGTATGATTTCATACGAACTAGCCGCTAAATCAAAAAAAAGTTACAAATTGCCGTGAGATTGGTGTCATGGACACACGCACACGCGCACGCGCACACACACACACACGTCCAAGAGGTAAGTTCATGTTCATAACAATCACCAACGTAACAAAAGCCACTTCACTTAATCTGTCATTTGCACCCACAGGTACATAAAGCAAGCTTCAAAGGAGCACATGAGAGATTGGCGCAACAGGGAGAAGATCCAAGAAGCAGAGAGCATCCAGCCGGTGAGTGATTCCAGCCGGTGAGTAACTGAATAAGGTGAGTATTTAAGTGAGTGGGTGATTGCAGGTGCAGGTGTGGGTGATTAGAACTCTGGTGATTGTTCATGGGTGTGGTGTGTGGTGGATGGTAACTGTGTGTAGTGACTGGAACTAAGGGAATGTGCGGAGGATGTGACAATTGGGAGCACACAAGAACTTTCTTTTTTTTTTAAGTCTTGTTGTTTTTTTTAATACATACTCAGTACATACTCTTCCCAATTCACAATCATGTTGCACAAACACTTGTGTTTGTATTTTCCTATTCATTGGTATTTTAAAATTATGAAGTTGCCTGTTTTATGTGGCAAGCTTTATGTGTATCAGCAATTGCTTCAGCGGTCTTGTTTTGATTCTACAGCTTTCACCCTTGCTCTACTTCATTCTACCCTGATAAGTTTTGCATAATTTAGTTTATCCATGTGCATTATTTCTGCAGGAGCCCCATAGGATGTCAAAATACAAAACCCATGATTCCACACTAAGTCATGCCATCATCAATCTACCTTTGTTTCATGTGAATATGAGCCCTCTATCTGCAAAAATTACATATTGTGGCTTACTCAATTAATACTTTCCTTAATCAATTGCTGCAAGTCAATGCAATCTAGTCTTTCATACATTAGAAAGAACAAGATAAATTCTAAAACAAATACAATATAAACAAATTTTTGGGAAAAACACACTTTAATTTGGGGATAAATTCTCACTATTAAAGGAATAGTTCACCCAAAACTGAAAATTCTGTCATCGTTTACTCACCCTTCACTTGTTGCAAAACTGTTTGACTTTCTTTCTTCTGTTGTCTTGAAAAAAGCTGGAAACCTGTAACCATTGACTTGCAAAATATTTGTTTTTCCTACTATACAGTGGTTAGTGGTTTTTAGCTTTCTTGTCTTCAACAGAATAAAGAAACTCATAAAGGTTTGGAAATTTTGAGTCATTGAAATAAACCTTTGACTAACTACTGACTACAATTTCTGAGTCATTAAATCTCTAATTCTAATTAGTGTGGAATATGCTAAATTAGTACACTGGCTTTTTATGTAATTTAGTTGGATTATCAGATCTAACAAATATGGTCATGAAGAATAATTCAATTCGAGTCATTGATATGTGCTTAACTAAACTAAATTGTTTCCAAAAGTTTTAATTGGATGGGTTTCATATAATTTATGTTCAAAAGAAGAAATTAAAAATGTTAATTTCCTAAAACTTACTGTATATTATTTACTCTTTCCATGTGAACACCGGTTTGGTTACACATTTAAGAGACTTTCATAACTATACATATATATGTATAGGTATTAGCTCTAGTATGTACATACATTAATGTCATATCTTCCAGTTAATATGAAGGTAAATATGGATTATTATGTTAAGTAGCTTGACCACTAATTTTATTCAGAAGTCTGCATATCAAATTATGTCAGATGGGTTAAATTCAATTACGCTTTACTGCTCTCCTAATTTATTCTCTAATATCATTGTAGGAAATGTCAAGAACGTGCATGCATGTAAATCAGATTTTCTGATAATTATGAAAAGTTGTAGATGTTAAGGAGAGCCCATCGTGATTCCAGCATAGGACATAATAGAGGGACAACAAGATATAAGAGATGGATGAATAAATTGGTTGCACAGAATCCATTATGCAGCAAAAGATGCAGACTTTAGATTGGATGGGTTTCTTCAAGTGAAGAGCTTGGCGTTATGCCGACGGTCACTAGGGAAATCACAGGTTCAACAAGTGCAGCAGGGTCATTAGAAATAGAACTGAATCTGAGTTGCCAGTATCATAAGCAATGCGCACCTGTACAGTCACCTACACAAGCAATGCAGGTCTCAGGCTTCAGATGGAGGTGCCATTGATTTCTTATTCAGGCCTTTTAAATTAACCTAAAAGAATGGAAAAGTTATCAAAACAGTCAATTAATCTCTTCTGTTATAGTCAGTGGTTCGAGCCTCGGCTGGGTCAGTTGGCGTTTCTGTGTGGAGTTTGCATGTTCTCCCTGTGTTGGCGTAGGTTTCCTCCGGGTGCTCCGGTTTCCCCCACAAGTCCAAAGACATGCGTTATAGGTGAATTGGGTAAGCTAAATTGTCCGTAGTGTATGGGTGTGTATGGATGTTTCCCAGAGATGGGTTGCAGCTGGAAGGGCATCCGCTGCGTAAAACATATGCTGGATAAGTTGGTGGTTCATTCCGCTGTGGCGACCCCAGATTAATAAAGGGACTAAGCCGAAATGAAAATGAATGAATGAATGAATGAATGTTATAGTCAGTGCTTTAATGAGGGGTCAGCTACATTAACACTTTATTTACACGACTGCCAAACTATACATTTTACAATTACATACTTTAAATACAATTTTAGATTGATATTAAAAAAGTTTTTTGTACGTTTTGGAGGTAACGTTTGGATTAAAAGATATTTTCATAAAACAAGTCGTTGTCGTGGTAATATGCAACTAGTTAATCGTGAGAGCTGTTCTCCAAACTACAGTATTAAAAGTTTGATTTACATTTACATTCAATAGAGGGATAAAATAAATGATCAGCTTTCAAGACAAATATTTTCCTGAGATGATATCTACAAAGATGTTTAAAAGCCTTATGGGTTTGATGAGAAAATAAGGACATAATTTTATTCATTCACATATGCTTAGTCCCTTTATTAATCAGGGGTCGCCACAGCGGAATGAACCGCCAGCTTATCCAGCATATGTTTTTACTCACCTCCACCTGCACCTGCAACCCATCACTGGGAAACACCTATGCACTCACATTCACACTCATACACTACTGACAATTTAGCTTACCCAATTCACCTATAGCGCATGTCTTTGGACTTGTGGGTGAAACCGGAGCACCTTTAGAAAACTGATGCCAACACAGGGAGAACATGCAAACTCCACACAAAAATGCCAACTGACCCAGCCGAGGCTCGAACCAGTGAACTTCTTGCTGTGAGGCGACAGCGCTACCCACTGTGCCACCGCACCACCTGACATAATTTTATTTTCTGGGTAAATCCTTTAAATGATCAATAATCCAGCAAAAAAAAGTGCTGGAAGTATATCAATTCATTCATTCATTCATTTTCTTTTCGGCTTAGTCCCTTTATTAATCTGGGGAATGTACCGCCAACTTATCCAGCATATGTTTTACGCAGCGGATGCCCTTCCAGCTGCAACCCATCACTGGGAAACATCCACACACACACACTACGGACAATTTAGCCAACCCAATTCACCTATAGTGCATGTCTTTGGACTTGTGGAGGAAACCGGAGCACCCGGAGGAAACCCACGCCAACACGGGGAGAACATGCAAACTCCACACAGAAATGCCAACTGACCCAGCCGAGGCTCGAACCAGCAACCTTCTTGTTGTGAGGTGATTGTGCTACCCACTGCGCCACCGTGCGGCCCTTAGTATGTAAATTTTAAATTGTAATTAAAGAGAGTTGTTTGTTATATTATCATATGATTATTACTATTAATACACCTGACAAGATTTTTTCAGTAATACATTTAATGATAATTCAGAAGATAATTCTGTAAGCCATAGTACAAATGTACGACAGTTTAATGGAAAATGAAACACATTCTACTAATATCCTTGATATTTATTGCTGGATAACTTAAAGATGAAGGAGGGTAGGATCCATGTGCAGTACGTTTTATTGAATAAAACAGGCTAGGGAACCAAAAACAAACAAGGGAATGGGGCTGACGACAGCAACAATACACTGATTCAAGAACAACACTAAATCACCAACACAGGAATACTCTGGGGTATAAGCACACAATGGGTTATTAACAAATGGAAACAATGAAGGTCAGATTAACAGAAAAAAATACAAACTAACCACAATAACACACCAGGAAAGAAGTAATTTAAAAGTTCACACACAAGACAAAACAGATAATAAGATGGTAATTGAAACTTCATGTTTTGTTTTTAAATCATATATGTAAAATGTATAAAAGCTTAAATAGTAGAAATTATTTTGCTTATCAGTAAAAAACTCACCTCAAGAAACTTCCTTCCATGGATTGCACAAACTTTGTTAACACTTTACTTGAAGGAATGTTTGTAAGACTTTCATAACATCTTCATAATCATTACAGGACACATGCAATGAATATGAGTGAGATTTAATGCATGTTTATTTAGTTTTGTCAAGTCTTTGTTATGGCAACTTGACATTACAAAGACAACGTGACTTGTCATAAATATGTCATAAATATGATTGTCATGAGGCTATTATAATTGTGTCATGAATATTTTTTAAATGAATGTCATTAAAATTTCTAAAAAGGTATTATTACTCTGTCAAATAATTGTATAACAGCCTCATTAATATTTAATGACACTTTAGTGACAAATTTAATTTGTGCCACTGTAGTTGAGGTCAAGAAAAAAATTAATGACACTATTATAAATTTCATTCACAATTATAATAGCCTCATGACATTAGTGTTTATGACATTTTTATGACAAGTCATGTTGTCTTGGTTATGTCAAGCACAAAGAAAGCACAAACAATGTCACCTTTGCATTTAAACTACACATCCCATAATCTTCTGCAAATCACACCTGATGTTCATTAACTTTGATTACACTGCACCTGTAGCTCATTATCAGTTTATTTCACACTATATATAGCCCCGTGCTTCAGTCTGTGTCTGTTAGCCATTGAATGTTTGTACGTTGTTGTCTGTTTGTTCTCTGTTAGATGTCTTTGAACTGTCTCCCTTGATTTTTGTTTTGTTGTTTTAGCCTTTGATTTGTTTGGTTTAAATAAATTAGTTGCATGTGGATCTGCCTCTTGCCTTTTCCCTGGACCATCATAGCACATCATAATTATAAAGGTTTCATGATAGTCTCATAAAGTATAGTCTTTCCCAAACTTTTTGCAGAGTGTCAAAGTGGCAGAAGTTATTAAAGCAAGAAACATTATTCTAGACTAATGCAGTTCTCAAATACAGTTCAACCTGAAACATCAGGTATGCTGTAATATCATTTAAACAAGACTCAGATTTAAAAGCCAACATGTACCACTGTGAATGTTTCTCCACATTATACCAGACCACCAAATCCTCTGGAGGTCCAATCAGAGCACACTATTCTCTTGCTCCTGCTTCTGCCATGGCAACAACATAGTAAGAGTGAAGACTCTGGGTAAACTCAAAGGGGTTCATTGCTGTCTCAGCGCAAGACCAGTCATTGGCAGTGTGCTGAAGATCGATCGCTATATCAACTTTATTGTCCCCTACAGCAGCGGTGTTTTCTCATAAATAAATGTGTGGGGGATATGAAAAATTCATGTACGGCAGGTGCATGGAAGCAGTGTGACATGCACTCACTCATACAATGTACACATTCACAGTGGCTTGATTTACATATCTGCAGCAAACATTGACTGTTATACAGCAGCCTGTATTGAAAGACATCATTTAGGGAGTGAATTAACCACACAAACGCACACATCTCTCCATCTCCCTTCTTAAAGGTTATTGATAAACAGCACAGAAGGCGACACATTTATTCCGCCTCCATTTGTTTGTCTTGCTCATTGATTAACCCTGATTGTTTTCTTCTGTAGGTTAGGCTAGAATCACAGAACAAATAAATCCGCATTGCAGCTACTGTAGACTGCACATTATTAACATTTACATATGTAGTTTTTAAACCATTCAAAAGAAAGGTTCCAAAATGTTTTTAGCATAAAAATGTGTATTTGATGATGTCACGTTCAAAATTATTGTTTCTTTTTTGTCATATTAGTCAAGGGCTTTTGCAGAAACAAATGCTATAAAAGTGCAAGAGAAAAACAAAACAAAACATCTTTTTGAGAAAACAGGCTGTAACATTTTTTTATTGTAAATGAAATCAACAGACACAAATTGATAGTGCAACAAAGAAATATTTTAAAGTATATTTTCTTTCCATTAGACTGAAAAAAGCAAAGTTTTTTCAAAAGCCTAAAACCTCAAAATAGACAAGTGCATGAAATTAGATGAGTGTTTGTGCCAGTATTGCCTAAAAAAAAACAAAAAAACCTATTATTGTAAAAAAAAAAACAATTTAAAACAAATAATAAAAAAAACCTTTTATTTTTAAAAAAAAAAAAACACTTTAACACAAATAAATCTGATCCATTATAACCCATTTTCTTAAATAAAATGTTATATGCATTTTAATGGTTCTTCATGGAACCCTGGATGCTAAATAATAATAATTAAAATAATAAATAATTTTAAAAAGATTCTTTCATTACCAGATTAATTGTGTTTATATGGTTGATGATTGTGTTATGAGATTATATAAATGACTTTCCTTTATATAAGCATGGCAGATTTTTATGTCTGTATGTCTCTTGGGTTGTAAGGCTTTTTAAAGGCTTGATCTAACACTTTGACTAACACTAACACTACAAGAACTGATTTTTTCCCTACCATCTAATCAACCCAGAACCTTATATGTGGCCTTGTTAGGACTATTCACCTGTAACATAATAAAGTTGATTAATCAGTGTGTCGGGATATCTCAAGAAGACAACCACACGAAGCAGATGACCCAAACGAACCAAAATACCGGACAACAATGGACACAGACGAAAGGGTATAAATGGATGACGGATTGATTACACTGATGACACAGAAGGGATGAACACAGGTGGAACATATTAACATTGACAGTGGCGGGAGGAAGACAAAGGCACGTGACAACAACAAACGATGACGCGGACGAACACTGACAACATCACTTGTATCTTGAAGTTTGTTTCTTAAGCTCAAATTGCATTAACAAGCACTATTTTCAAGGTCTACTCCTTTTGAGTAAAAGGTAGTCAGGGACCTGTTTAAAAAAATAATTGAAATTTGAGACATTTTATTGAAAAATTTGATTTTTTTTGTTGGAATGCCCATTTTGAGCATTGCACTGAATGCCTTCTCTGTGTAATATCATCTGTACTTCAAACCCTGAATCCATACAGGTCAATTTGAAACGTATTTCCCTTTAACAAACTACATCATAATAAACAGAGCTGGTCAACATTTCTTTGCTTTCTTCACATGAAAAAGGTTTGCACTCAAAAATCTTCCCAATTACTCAAATGCACAATTACTGAATTGCTTCAACAGATCTATAGCTCTATACCATCACAGTAAATGCTGAGAATCAGAGTAGATGTTTTTCGAGCTGGGGTTTCCAATGCTAGTCTCTCTTTCTTTAAGTAGATTTAACAAAAACTCAAAGAGAAACTGACCTTTCTTTGACATAATTTGTCACTTATTTGACACTCTGAAATATCTGCCTAGAGCCCAATCAGCAGGAATGAGGCTCGGGTCTTTGATTTGTTTTCACATTACAGTCTGTAGAGTAGCAAAACTCAATAGACTGAGCTCATTACACAGGCACAGATGAAAGGCGTTTTCTCTGGGTCTAATAATGATTTTAACACACTTATTTTCTCAGGGATAATTTTGCTCTGAGAAAGTAATAAGGAATAAGAGTATTTTCTTAGTTATATCCAGTGGAAATCTGCAGCTAACAGCACAAAATGCTTTTTTACCTTGTGCTTTACTAGTGGAGCAAAATACAGTATGTATTGGGAAGCTCACAGTGACCAAATTATTCTTGTGTTTCTTGTCATAATATGCAGTGTCTCGCCACACATGTTTAATGCTACAAAAGAAATAAGTTAATGTAAAGGTGTATCAAGCTTTCTGTGCATGAAGTCTGACACAGAAAAAAACATGGACAAGTCGGCTACTTTGAGCTTTTCATCTAGCTTAGTTTTTACTTAAACTCACTCAATTTGTGTCTTAAGTGAACATAAGCAGCTGGGAATGTAATCAAGTGATTGTTAGTATATTAGAACTGTGCATTCAGTCTTAATAAACTCGCTTGATAAACCTGCCGCTGTCTGTCAAAAAATAAGGTGCATCAATGATTCCATTAATTGAACTGGGTGAACCAGTGATTAATTTTTTTAATGACTAAGTTAATCAATAAAAAGATAGTTCACCCAAAACTGAAAATTCTGTCATTATTTACTCACCCTTCACTTCTTCCAAGCCTCTTTTAGTTTTTTTCTTTTGTTGAAAATTAAAAATATATAAAACAAAAAACTGTAACCATTGACTTTCATGGCAAACGTTTTTCTTATTATGAAAAGCATTGGTTATATGCTTTCAGCTTTCTTCAAAATATCCTAATATGTGTTCAACAGAAGAAAAAAATAAAAACCTTTGATAAAGGTTTGGAACCATTTGAAGGTGGGTAAATTTTCATTTTTGGGTAAACCAACCCTTTAATCATTTAATGTTCAACAGCCAACAAAATAAGACAGGAGAGCCGTTCACTGCTCCTTACCGAATACATTTTTGGGAATTTTTTTTTTTTAATGGTGAAGACTATGCCATGTTTTATTTTTATATTTTATCACTTTGTTCAATTGATGTACAGTAGACTATAATGTTTAGAAGTATGATGACTCATATTTATATACTGTGTGCAATATACACCACCAACAAGTGCTGTATGCTATTATGTAAGTGCTGTTTTTGTCTTGAAAATGTTTATATTTTGACATTATTTTAAAACATTCATTCCATTTCTTTTCGGCTTAGACCCTTTATTAATCTGGGGTCGCCACAGAGGAATGAACCGCCAACTTATCCAGCATATGTTTTACGCAGCGGATGCCTATCCTGCTGCAACCCATCACTGGGAAACATCCATACACACCCATACACTACGGACAATTTAGCTTACCCAATTCACCTATACCACGTTTTTGGACTGGGAAACCGGAGCACCCGGATGAAAAACCCACGCAAACACGAGGAGAACATGCAAACTCCACACAGAAAGGCCAACTGACCCAGCCGGGGCTCGAACCAGCGACCTTCTTGCTGTGAGGCGATTGCGCTACCCACTGCACCACCGTGCGGCCTATTTTGAAAACAAAATTATGATATTGATTTTATGCAATTAATTAAACGTTTGTTTTGTTTTAGAAACAATATATATATATTTTTTTTGTCAATTTTACAAAAAATAATAATAATAATCACTTATAAAGCCACAACTGTTGTGTGTCATTTCTGAATGAATCCATTAACATTTTGAAAGAATCAAATGCAATGACATGAATCGAGTGAACCAGTGTTTTTTTGTTAAATTACTCTATGGCACTTCTAATAAGAATATACAGTGTCCACGTGCGTATTTGTGTGTTGTCTAATGCCACTTTTTGTCATGTTTTGTCATGTTTATGCTTTAAATTGTGATTAATCAGAATAATTAAACTCTATATCATATAATTAATTAGATTACAAAAGGGTGTAATTGTTTCACAAGCAAAAAATATGCTCAAACCATGCATTTCTCAAACTTAGATGTTAAAGAGCGGACAGTGAATGGAAGTGAAAAAACACCTCTGCTTGGGCACATGAGTGTTTTACAGCAATCACAATCTACAAGGCCAACAGCATTATTAGAGCAATAGCAATGTCTGGCATTGCCATGGTAACAACTCTGCTCAGCCTAATCTCTAAACACTGTTTAGTTCAGGTACAGATGCAGTACCTCAGAAACATAAAAGCAAATCTACCAAGTTAAAAATAATCTGTGACTAAAAGATTTAATCAAAAATAAAGTTATGTTTGCCTTTTTCTTTTTTTCTTTTTTTTTAAGATTGTGTTTTCATTTCGGACAATTTACCCTTTAAATAGTTTTCTGTAATGCACATTGTTTATGCACCTTTCTTTAATGATGTATTTAAAAAAAGGGCTCAGTCGTGACTTGGCTCAGAAGTCGATGTTTAATAAAATCTATTGTTGGCTAAAGATCTTTATCCTTGACAGACCACAATTAAGCTGGAAATTACCACTAAACAAACTAATATCAAGGGAAAGTGATGTACTCACATTTTTTAAAAGCTCATATAACCTCACGCTTAAGAAAGACTAAGAATTGTAATTACAGCTCATCTAATCTTAATGTCTAGACCACAAGGGAGTTATGTAATCTGAAATTAATTGCGTCATTTATTCAACATTCAGAATCAGGGTGGCAGTTGCCTAAGCACGTGTCCGATTCCAAACAACACCTGTTATATTTATCTTTTAATTGAAACTGTACAGATCACACACTGCGTATCAAAGTCAGAGAGCAGCATGTACTTGAGCAGAATGATTAATTATGATGATAACTATAAACAGGCAGTTCTGTGTATGAGATATACTGCTCTGCAGCTCCTGAAACATCAGTTGGACAAACATGTTGCAAATAACTCAGTTTAATGTAGGGTCTTATTTTCTATTTCTTTTCTTGATGTTGTTGTTGTTGTTGTTGTTGTTGTTGTTGTTGTTGTTGTTGTTG
>CAIGQW010054471.1:7505367-7518810 GCA_903798125.1 Danio choprae
GAAAGAAAGAAAGAAAGAAAGAAAGAAAGAAAGAAAGAAAGAAAGAAAGAATAAAAAAAAGACATTGTGATATGTCAGTCTTTCCCAGAGATGGGTTGCAGCTGGAAGGGCATCCGCTGCGTAAAACATATGCTGGATAAGTTGGCGGTTCATTCCGCTGTGGCGACCCCAGATTAATAAAGGGACTAAGCCAAAATGAATGAATGAATGATATGTCAGTCTAGATATTTAACTAATAGCATAACATTTCATAGAGGATGGTTTCTAGGAAAAATCAACAAAACATGTAGCACCTGTAAAACACCTGTAGCATTCAGTAGCAAAGTGATATAAATACTATGATATATACAGTATAATACACTTTACTATGGTATTGTTCAAAAATGCTATAGTATTTACTATAAATTGCTTTAGTAAAGTGATATATTGCCGTTGCATGTGAATTCAGTGTACTTTTTCTTGAAAGCTAATGTGATTCTCTCTTTTTCATGCGGTCCTTTATTTGCCCATGGGTCAAACCGGTGCATTGGTATTTCCTGTGTTTGACCGCTTTCATGTGCCCAACAGGTCCTAGTTGGGTCATTTCCATCTTTTTCTGAAATCTCATAATCTGAAGTATGTGTTTTTGCATGTTTAAAAAAAACAAAAACTCAATTCCTGAGGAAATACCAGTGCTTGCTAGGCAGAAAAAGAACAGTGTTAAAAGTAAGCTTAAGAAGCTTTAGGTAAGCTTAGGGTTTATGCTTTGGTTTGCCATGAATGAAATACTGCATCACAAACTCTTTTCTATCCCTTAAGACCATAAAATCTGAGGACCCATCAGATATAAAAAGCTAAAACCTAAAAGCATGTATTTCATGAGTGTGAGTTTATTAAAGTGATGTGGTTAAATTGTAGTTGTTTATCAACATAACCAGTAATTGCATGGCTGCATTTATTACACCATATGTCAAATTTTTAAAAAGCTGGGTGACAATAAACTAAATCTAAAATGAAATGTGAAAATGAACGACAACTATTTTGCAGCATCTTCTTTCTTTTTCAAGTGCATCTTCAAGTTCTTTTTACAGCCCTGTTTATTATAACAAACGTTTCTGTTGCTGGTTCGAGCCTCGCCAGTTGGCGTTTCTGTGTGGAGTTTGCATGTTCTCCCTGTGTTGGCGTGGGTTTCCTCCGGGTGCTCCGGTTTCCCCCACAAGTCCAAAGACATGCGGTACAGGTGAATTGGGTAAGCTAAATTGTCCGTAGTGTATGAGTGTGAATGGGTGTGTATGGATGTTTCCCAGAGATGGGTTGCAGCTGGAAGGGCATCCGCTGCGTAAAACATATGCTGGATAAGTTGGCGGTTCATTCCGCTGTGGCGACCCCAGATTAATAAAGGGACTAAGCCGAAATGAAAATGAATGAATGAATGAACGTTTCTGTTGCACTTATGAACATATTAAGTGTGTGCATTCACTGACTGAATTCTGTACATTTGACATTTTTCACTTCATTCTTTCTCTTGAGCTCAGTTCAATAACAGAATGATATAGTATAGTCATATAAGAAAAAGTGTCTCCATTTCTCCATTCTCACATCATACTCTGCTGTCACTTGTGGACAAGAAAAAAATGAAACACTACAGCAACAAGAGCAATGTCAGGATAGAGCAGACTCTGATATTAGATGACAGACTTTGAGGATAATTTCTGCTTGACCTTTGACCTGAGCTAATAGAAGGACAGTGTTTCTTGTCTAAATCCACGTAAAATGTATAAAAATGGTGCAAGTCGCTTCCGTGGCAGTGAAGTCCCTAAGCGCAGCTGTGCTTCCAGATGATCCGTCCATTCATTATTTACACTGCATCAGTTTCTTACATAATTAATTGCAACCATTAATGCATAATTTGGCAGATTAATGAGTTTTAATTAAGCAAGTGTTTTATTGTTCAGTTGATTAGGCTTGCTGGGGAATGGGATGGGGGTGTGGCTTATGTCTAATCACTCTGTGCCTAATTATACAGAGTAAAAATTGATTAGAAGGACAACTTGCTGGGATTATAAGGCTAGATACAAGTGTGTGTGTGTGTGTGTGTGTGCGCGTATGCGTGCGTGCGTGCGTGCGTGCGCGTGTGTGTGTGTGTGTGCATGCATGAGTGTGTTATATAAAAACAAATTCTATGATATTAAAGGATTAAAGGGTTAGTTCACCCAAAAATTTTAATTCTATTTTTAATTATTCACCCTTATGCCGTTCCAATCCCCAGAGACCTTCGTTCATTTTCAGAACACAAATTGATATTAAGACAGCAACATACATTTAAAATCCAGAAAAGTAACCAAAAACATTTGTCAAACCATTTTATGTGACTTCAGTAGTTGAAGTGCAGTCATACAAAGCTCCAAAAACACTTTTATGTGTAATATATTTCTTCTCAATCAGATAAGGGTGCATGTTTACTGCAGGCACTATAGTACTTATGTGTTACGCTGCTGACTCTGATGGCAATATGTCACATTGGCCATAGAAAATGTTCATTTGACTGTCAACTGCAATAGTATCTGGATGCAGACTGGGTTTGCAAGCTGAGTCTGCATATCTCAGAGATGCAATGTCAGACACAATGCACTCAATGAAGCTAGTGACATCACTGTGAGGGGTAGGGTTAGGCGTGGGGTTAGGTGTGGGCATTAAAAGCATTGCATGCAGCACAGCTTGAAACTGCACCAAGTCTGCATCCAAACCTCTCTCTTCAACTGTCTGTGTGCACAAGTTTTTGAAGCTTTATTTGATTAAAGTTGAATCACTGAAGTCACATGGAATGTTTTGACACTGTTCCTTTTCTGGACTCTAAACAAATTTAATGTCTCAGGACCATCGTTGTCTATGGAGGGTCAGAATGCTCTAAGATTTCATCTAAAATATCTTAAATTGTGTTCTGAAGATAATCAAAGGTCTCAGCGGTTTAGAAAATGAGGGTGAGTAATTAATAACAGAATTGTCTTTGTTGGGTGAACTAGCGCTTTGATGCATGCACTTCATAATGAAAAATGACATGAACTTAATAATCAATAAGAACAGACCAAACAATAAAACTAGAATTGACAGCTACACGGTTGTTCGAATGAAAAATATTTTCTGTCTGTGCTGCCCTACACTCTGTGTGAAACATAATAGCAATGCTGACATTATGTGTGCTTTAGCATTAGAAAGGTCATTGTGTCAAACCAACAAACACACAATACAACTCTATTTGTTTATGTCTGAACAGGAAAGCGCTGACCTTAAACAAGAGTCTGAGAAACTCGATTGTAACATAAAGGTCTTTACTGCTGTGGAATGACTGTTGCTCTGAGACATCTTTAGATCAAGATCCGACTGCCAGACATGGTGCACAGATGAGAGATCTGATACACAGAGCGATGTGACTGACTGGAGAGACAAGAAATTACCTAGGAGATTCATGACAGATAATGTCTGAAAGACTGGAGATTTCCACTTCAGTAACAGCATTAGATCATTCAGGCAGATCATTCAATCATTTATGGCTGTGAAATATTTACCATATGAATATCTAAAAGACAATTTTACTTGATTGATTCAGTTCTTTTACTCTCACAAAAAATGTTTGGAAACAAACTCTAAGGCAAGCAGGATAAAAATTGAATTCAGCACGAAATGAAAATGTATCTTTTACCTAAATGGATCTTATTAGTCTTAAAAATGAACAATTCATCTATGATAAATATATCTTATGTTGAAACAAGACATCCCTCCATTCAACCAACAACTGATATATTTCTAATCAAAACCTTTATTTACATTGTGACTTTAGATATAAATGAATTTAATTATTACTTACTCGTGTTGTTCCAAAACTGAATGACTTTTATTTTTACAGTATAACACAAAAGACAATATTTTGAAGGAATTTCTTCATTGCTTTTGAGCACACAATATAGCTACATTCACATGTGCCCAAATAATTGGTAAAGTTTGGATTAAAGGGACAGTTCACTATTAAATAACATTTCTGTCATCATTTACTCACCGTTGACTTGTCACAAACCTGTTTCACGTCTTTCTTCTGTTAAACCCAAAAGAAGATATTCTGATGAATTAATTCAATAATAGCATTGCATAACTTCTATAGAATAAGTTTTTCCTAAAATGGAAATCAGTCGTTACTGGATTCCAACATTTTTTTAAAGTATCTTGTTTTGGGTTAAAAGTTTGGGAACCACCTGAGAGTGAGTAATTAGTTTTCTGGCTGAACTATTCCTTTAATAGTTTAACTGAATTGGGAAGTTTTTAACAGCTGTCATATAATATATCAGTTTTCATGCATTTATTGTCAGTGTTCGTCCGCGTCATCGTTTGTTGTTGTCACGTGCCTTTTGTCTTCCTCCCGCCACTGTCAATGTTAATATGTTCCACCTGTGTTCATCCCTTCTGTGTCATCAGTGTAATCAATCCGTTATCTATTTATACCCTTTCGTCTGTGTCCATTGTTGTCCGGTATTTTGGGTCGTCTGCTTCGTCTGGTTCGTCTACTTCGTGTGGTTGTCTCGTCCTGTGTTCCCGCATCCAGTATCTGTTCCCAGTAAGTGTTTAATAAACCCGTTTTGTAATGTTTATCATTCTCCGTCTCGTTCTGTCACCATCCGCCACCAATGGCGTTACATAATACCGGACCCAAAGTTAGCGGCGTGTTTTCCCCCGATTTTCTTTTTGTAGTCTTTTTGCCCCTCAGTGTTTTATTTTTCTCCCTCCGTGTTTCCCTGAATCCCGTCTGCCCTTCCGTTTCTCTTCACCACCTGCTGGAGCAGGGGGAAAGCAGCCCTGAGGACCATATCCGCCCACCCCCCCTATGCAGATGGGAAGCGGCTGGACACTGGGAGGCTACTCATTGGCTTCTGGGGCTTCATTTTTAACTTTCCGCTGCGTTTAGGCAGCAATATCCGTCTGCTGTATTTAGGCAGCAACCAACTGTTTCCGCACAGTTTTTTAATCTTCCTTCTCCGGAAAAGCCTCAGCTCCAGGGTCATGAGTAGCTTCCCACGGTCCCCCAGAACTGCAGCCAGTCATCCAGCTCCAGCACTGCTGTAGTCAGCCAGCCCCCTAGCTCTCGCTCCAGCTCCAGAAATGGAGCTCGCTTGTGGGCGCTGCCTGTCTGCGTCACCCTCTGGAGGGTGTCGCCCAGCGTCAGCTCCTACGGCCTTCGAGCTGCGGACTCCACCTTGGCCCTTCGACCCTAGGGCTCCGCGTTGGCTCACTCCTCCCTCGTCTTCGTCGTGGGCCGTCTGCCCACCAGCTCCGCCAGGCTCCCTCGTCCCTCCGGCTCCACCTTGGTCAGTCGTCGCCCTTCCTTCGCCTCTGGACTCCACTCTTCCGGCTGCACCTCATCGCACCGTCCTACCGGCAGCGCTGAGCTCCTCCATCCCTCCAGCTACGCCTTGGTCCTCTGTCGCTCTGGCTACGCCGCGGGCTTCCGGAACCCTGCCGTCGCCTTGCTCGGGTGAGCCGCCTGCTTCGCCCAGCCCTCAGAAGTCTCGGCGTCACCTTCGCCCTTCGGCTCTCCGTCACTTCCGTGGGCTCCACCGCCATCAGCGGCGTCTCCCTCGGTCGGACCCCTGGAGTCAGCAGCCACTCCTCCTCCATGGATCCTCCCGTCCTCGACTCCGCCCGGGGCCGTCCTTCTGGCTGTGTCCTGGGTCCTCCTGCTCCGGTTCCCTTCCTGTGTCTCCCTCAGACTCCTCCCTTGTATCCTCCCCTTCTACCCTCCTTCACTTTGTTTCCCGTTGAAGGCGTGAGGACGCGCCTTCAAAAAGGGGGGGGGGTACTGTCAGTGTTCGTCCGCGTCATCGTTTGTTGTTGTCACATGCCTTTTGTCTTCCTCCCGCCACTGTCAATGTTAATATGTTCCACCTGTGTTCATCCCTTCTGTGTCATCAGTGTAATCAATCCGTTATCTATTTATACCCTTTCGTCTGTGTCCATTGTTGTCCGGTATTTTGGGTCGTCTGCTTCGTCTGGTTCGTCTACTTCGTGTGGTTGTCTCGTCCTGTCTTCCCGCATCCAGTATCTGTTCCCAGTAAGTGTTTAATAAACCTGTTTTGTAATGTTTATCATTCTCCGTCTCGTTCTGTCACCATCCGCCACCAATGGCGTTACATTTATATTCTTACAAATGTGCACATTTGGTTATATCTTTCAAACAATAGTATTTGATAAATGATTGATTGAAAAAAGCTCTTCTGATATATCAGTTATTATGAGAAACCAGTTTCTGATACTACTGGAGAAAGTGTAATGCCAACTTGGATCTCATGTGCCTCGATAACCATTATTAACATTACAGACTTGACGAGAATGATTTTCTGCCAAGAGTAGTTCAGCAGTTAATCTCTGTTTGTGGAGACCATAGAAATTAATAAGAAATGCCTGTAGATCGAATTCAATGTTTCACAAAATTGTCTGTGACTCTAATCTTAAGAAAGCAGTTCAAAAACTTTCAATATAGATCAATCCAATGAGTGTTTGATGGCAAACATGTTGAAGATTAGCCAATATGCTCACAATTCATTAAATGATAAGACCTTTTACCACAAAAGCAGTTTATTCAGCATAGGGAATTCTCCCTTCAATCCATTAAACCACAAGCTTTGAGGCTTGCATTTGAGGCTTTGCTTTCTATGGTTCTGAACACTGTGATGCAAGCCATGCATACTGTATGCAAGTCAGTGGGGTCTAAAATAACACTGAAAACATATTTTATATTTTAGATCTAATCACAAATATTTGAGATAATCAAGATAATTGTGAGGAGTAAATAAAAAAATGGGGGGGGGGGGGTTAAGAGCATAAACAATGGCTGATCAATTAATAACTTTTATAATAGTTAAAAAATGCTACTGTCAGTTAATATTATTTAGTATAATAATAATATTTAACAAATGTATATGAAATGATCAAAATGATCATCATTAACCACCAAAGTTCAGCTTCAAAACTTAAGACTGGATGAACGGAGGACACATGAAAGAACCTGTATGTGTAGAGGATGAGAATGCATCAATGCAGACTTCAGCAAAGTACTTAAGTACTCTAGAAGTCCCAAAAGTCTTTGCGGCTGTAGGTGGGAAGCGCAGCATTTTATATCTGTTTATTATTAAAATTCAGAGATATAACTTATTTATCTCAGGAATTTCCCTAAATGAGATGGTGAAAGCAAACAATAACATGAAAATCTAAATGATCAGGAAGAATGCAGCATCTCATTTCTCACAGGAGGTGTGCTGTGTTCTTTTTAGGTAACCTGGCAAGACTGGTCTTCACAAGAACACAAGTCTGTTCTCTGCATTATGGAAAAACAGCCCATGTTCCTGGAGGACCACCAACTCTGCACATTTTCCATGTCTCCTTAACCAGACATACCTGATTCAGATCATCAGCTCATTAGCAGAATCTAACGTGTTTGAGAACCACTGATTTAGAACCCAAGAGTTTTGTGTGTCAGTGATGGTGATTTCAGTGCAGATTACATTGTTATATCATTAGAAGATGACCCCAAAAACATGCTTAATAATAGGTATGTAATAAGTCGGTTAATAGTGGGAATTGGTACAAACTAAAATATTACCATTTTTTGGGGCCTTTTTATTTTTTGTACACTCTTGCACCATCAAACAGTTGTATAAATACATTATTACTCTTGTCATTTATTATGTAATATAATATTTGAACAACATCATGAGCAGCAGTATGATATGACCCTATATCAGTTAATAACTTAATGTAAGTGAAGCAACTCCAAATGCATTTTTTTATAGGTTTTAAAGTGAGGCTTTCTGATTAGTACAGAATATTTGAGGGATAGTGTGTATATGTTATGTTATGTCGTCGTGTCATGTCACGTCATGTCATGTTATGGAAATATGATAGAAAATCATACAGATTTGTAATAACCAATACATTATGTCAGAGTCCCTTAACTAAACACCTAATTTGACATTAAATTGACAATAATTTGACATTAATTGACATTAAAGAGAGGACAACAAACACATCCAGCTTTGCAATATTCATAAGAGGATCTACAGCGGAATCTGTATATTTGATTCCTCCTAGAACAAAATGACAAAGTGAGAGAGAGCATACATTTGAGACATCCAGCATCCTAAACTCTATGTTTGTGAGTAGGCTAGCCTGGTGCACACAAACGTCAGTGGGCGTGACATTGGGGAGAATGCGGGTAGCGGGCGAGTGTCTCGCTGGAAAAACTACACCACTATATTTCTGTCTGACTGCGTCACTGTGCAGACCTAGATTATTTATGAACAGGCTTAAATAAGAGACATGAGGACTCTCTCTGGGTGGGACACAAAACCAACAGGCCTGACTATTGCATAAGAGCAGACAGCCAAATGATCTGTCAGCCTAAGATAAGGGAGGGAGACTGTCTCAGAGTACCTTAACACAACTTCCTATTCATCTCACAGACAGGCTACACTGAATATATGGCCGCCATAAAGCTGAGCATAACAACGTGACTGAAGAGAGAGAGAGAGAGAGAGAGAGAGAAGGAGGAGCACTTACACCAGTAATGGAAGGCGAGCTTTCTCCGGCCTTTTAGAGCAGCAGGGGGCTTTTCTGATGTGTTAATGTGTTGACGGAGACAAATGAGGCTGTACGGTCACGAGGGGACATGGAACAAGAGCCCTGTTGTACACATCACAGGCCATAATACAGGAGCCCCTGCCTAGCCAAACAACAGCACAGGAAGCCAGGCCTGCCAAACACAAAGGCTGTTTATTTACCCTCATGTCAACCAATCATGAGTACACAAATCAATAAAGTGTTAGACCATAAGAGACAAGCCAGGTTAAACAGAGGATGGAGGTTAAATAATGGCTGCTTTATATAAAGAAGTAATTAGAACGACAAAGATGTTTACAGATTTGTGTTTTGGATTTTTACTGGGTCGCAGCACGTGGCCTACTACTGTTATTACAAAATATATTAACTAGAGCTTCAGCACATAAATGCATGGACTAATTCACTGTGACCCTAAGTTTTGACCCTATTTAACATATTTTCATGTCTTTTGCAGCTTAATTTTTTTCCACTGTGGAATACAGAAGTAGAATTCAGAAAAAATTGTCAAAAAACTGTGTGTACCACGCTTCATAGTTTAGCAAAAAGCAAGATAGGACCCGGTAAACATAAACAAAATGAAAATAAAGTCTCATCCCCTCACAGACAACTCCTCAAATGTATAACAACAACAAGTATTGCAAAAACTAGTCTTTTAGTATCAGCAGTCCTATATTTATCCTTTGGAACTTTTCCATTGGGCAGGTGATGCTCGCTATCCCCTGCACATGATTATAAAACATAACATGATTATTTCAGTGTTCATGCTAAAATTATGACTTGCAGTATTTTGATCACTTTTATATTGTTTACATTAATTAATGTGGTTATTTAATTTATTATACTGAATTTATTTATAAGGTTAATTTAATTTAGTTCATTTAATTAAACTGACTACATTTTTATTTACAGAAGTTTTGTATTGCAAAATGTTTTGTATATTCTTCAAAAAAAAACAATGATTATTGGCAGTTCTTAGTAGACTGTTAGACTACTGTTATATTATATTCATATATTAATAATAGTTAATAATAGATGCAACATAGGCTCATTCTGACGTAGCCCTACTGTATATACATTTCTGGAGATCATGAATTATGTAGCCCGAGGTACATATGGCTGTTTTTCGTCTTTAAAATGAACGCTACAGGGCGGTATGATGCCGTTCCTTTTTGCCTTACTAGCTGACCACTTATCTCTGTTTTTCCACTGTTACCAGTTTGTCCAGTTAACTCGCCGCGTACGTTGGCAGACTTGTGACGTGGAGCGGAGTTGACTGCGACAACGGGGTTTGAATCTGGTGAAGAACGGTTCGAAAAAGAAGGTAAGATAAAAACAAAAGGCAAAAAATAAAATAAACAAGTAAATACCAGGGTGATAATGTGGTCAAATCTGAAAATGTGGTAAAAAAATAAGGCTGCCGCGAGGGGATTTTTTTTTCTGAATTGCTTTTGAAAACACTGTCGGTTGGGTTTAGGGAAGTGGGTGGGCTGGTCAATCGGTGCTTTTAAAAACACAATCGGTTGGGTTTATGGAAAGACAGTCAGTCAGTCAGTCAGTCAACAGCATCCTCTGGTGGATTTACGCGAGAAAAGCAGGTGCAAATTGCACTCGTGAGAGAAATTTGAGATCTCAAAAAGCGTACACAGCGGCCTCTGGTGGATTTGCAAAAACAAACACTGCAATAAAACGTACCTGGGTTGTATTTGGCTATCTCCAGAAATGTATATAGGGGTATGTTTTCAGAATAAGCCTGGGTTAAATAATTCTCATCTTGTTGAAGCCCCATAGTGGGCCCTGGGTCGCTGGTTAAAAGCCACTGATTTAACCTAGTCTTCATTATAATGTAAAATTATGACAGTATTTTTAAGGTAGCAAGATTGTTGCAATCTACTTTAAGATGCTTTTTTATTTTCGGTTTAAGTTACATCTCAGTTTCTCTCATGAAGCAACTTTTCAGTGTTTATGTTTGTACACACATATTCTGATCTCAGCTGACTGAACAGAGGAAATGTAGCAAATTCCACCAAGACAAACCTATTCCTTTTACATATTAGACAATATGTCCAATTAGTATAATAACTATTCAAAGATATTTACCAGCTGAAGCCAACCTATCTGTAAAGTTTCTTTGCCTACACTCTTAAGAAAAAATGTTCTAAACAGTATAATCCAAACAGTTAGGCACTTTTATTTTTTATTGATGCGAACTTAGTAAAAAAAAAAACCACACATTAATAAATGACAATTAAAAAATATATGCCTTTATGTCGATTTTTGTGTGTATTTTCAATGCTATCTCATGCCAATTCGTAATTTTGATTTAGTGGCTAATTTGTATGAATTTGTACAATCTCATTTGTACGATTTGTTAATGGTTGGGTTTAGGGGTAGGGTTTGGTGCCATGTTCCCCTTTTAAAAATCACACATTTTTGTACAACATAAAATAGTTATATTTCCTTGTGAGATAAGGCTGGTATTTTGGTAAAACTGACTGGTATTTTCTCTCTGTAGATAAAATAAGATTTTACAGCATCTGGAAAAAACTGTTTTTAAATTGTATAGACATTTTAAGCAAGAATAAATTGACCAGCTGAGAAAGAGTTGACAGTCTGTGTAGCTGATGGTTGAGCTTCAGAAAACCAGTAATGAGCTGCAGGTGCTTTTGTCAGTTACAAAAAATGCGGGAAATAAAAACCCCTAAACTTATCTTTTTTAAGGGTTCTTCAGAACAATACAGTTAATACAGTAAATAGAATTTTAACTATGTACAAGAAATCATTAAAGAACCATCTTTTAGTATAGCTGTGTCCAACCCCTGAGACCAACTCCAGATAAACTTTGTTTTGGCCCGATTATTCACACCAATGACATTAAGTTGTGGTTGAATTGTTCATTTAACCATATGCTGTTTCCTTATCTGCTTCTGTTGTCTTTCCTGTTACGTTTCAAACTATGAATAGACAAGACCACCACACACAAACAGTCCCGACCCTTCTCCAAATAAAACATGCCTTCAGCCTCCCATCGGTCTGATAAACTCCACTAGCGTTGCTCTCAGTAGAACCATCACTCTTCAGCCGGAGAGAAAAAGGGAAAGAATCATCTGCTTTGAGATGCTGTGATAAGAATCAGAAGCATGTTTCTCTTTTAGCTTCTCTGAGCGTGACGCCGAGGGCAGATCGCAACTCTCCACAGGTGACAGAGAGGAAGTTCACAGAGCTGCCACACGACGCCTACAGTGGATCACTGTCTCGCCTCTAAAAATGGGATATGAGATAATGACCTGCCAGTCAAAGAACTGGACAGGTGAAAAAAAAGAAGGAGGGGGGTGAAGGTGTAAAGAACAATCAGACAAACAGAGAGAAAGAGGGCAGGGGAAAAGAAAAAGAGAGATTCATTGAAACAGATAATTGGGGCCTGAAAATTAGGACAGCTATGCACTGCAGGACTCGTTGAGCACTGCTGGTACTTGGGAAGGAGCACATAAGGGAATAATACAGCATCACAATTTACATGTAACAAAAATTAGAGCTTAGATTACAGAGACTAAAATATAAAAATGGGCCATGATAAGAATCTATCATAACACACATCTACTCACTAACTCACTGATTCATTAGGGTTTGCCACAGCGGAATGAACCACCAATTACTCTGGCATATGTTTTATGTGGTGGATGGCCTTTCAGTTACAAACCAGCACTGAAAGTACACTAACTTGTGAACCCCCAGTGCTGGGAAACACACATAAACTCTCTCAACTTCAACAGCACATGAGAATTTTATGAAGCATTTATAAATAATCTAAACACCTGTTAGTGGCCATCACATGAAAAGGCCATCAACACTGATCTTTACCTACATCACTTAGACAAGGTGTTATCAATAAAATCAATAAAATACATTATTATTATACCATAACCTACTCTACCTAATACCTATCTCATCTCATAGTAAATAATGATTATAAAATAATGGCATTATTTTATTTTTATTTTTTTTTACAAAATGTATGAAAAATGCATTAAATGAGATAACATTTCTCAACATTTGCCACGTTTATTCTAATATTCTTTTAGTTATTGACATAGTACAATATAAAAAAAGTATTAAATGGTGAGCCTTTAAAATTTCTGGATTTTAGAAAAGCTTTTGATACAGAAATTCATAATTTTATATTCAATTATTCAAAACTATTTAGTAAATTTTGCAGTATTTTATTAAAAGAATTAGAAGGATGTACTGTGATAGCAATAGTTCCATTAAACTCACCTAAGGAAATATCAATAAAGTAAAATCGAAATAAATAAATCGAAATAAAATCGAAATAAATCGATGCATCAAATCTGGTCTGTGTAACGCTTGGCAGTGTTTTGTTTAATTACCTCTTAAATGATATGATATAAATCAACATTATTTCAAGGGTGCTGCAGTGATTGAAAGACAAATAAAATATCGCTTTACATTTCTCAGGTACCTCTAAATGTTATTAATCATTTTTTACATGCGAGATCCTACAGCTTAAAAATAAAACCCTATCCCCTTTGTTAAACATTGTTTAAAACATTAACAAATAATGGTTTTCTGCGAACAAAAAAATAATCTAACAAAGTAGGATAATTAAGGTCATTCCCAGTGGCATAATAATTTTAACCACATTCTCTGTTATAATTATCAATAACACCCAATTTTGTAAATTGGCAGGTTTTTTTCCTTTTTTTTCCTTCAATCTTAAAAAATTGAAGCAAGCTGCTGTAACCACTGACTTCCATGGTGTGTGTGTGTGTGTGTGTGTGTGTGTGT
>CAIGQW010054471.1:7519271-7544115 GCA_903798125.1 Danio choprae
CTCTCTCTCTCTCTCTCTCTCTCTCTCTCTCTCTCTCTCTCTCTCTCTCTCTCTCTCAAGACCTTATTCCTGAGAGACTCAGAAAAGGTTAATAATTGGCTGAGACTGAAAGATCCTCAGCATTATTGTGAGTGTTTGTGGAGACACAGCAGTTGAGTTCTCATAATGACGTGTCAGCACAGAAAAGTTGTTCTTTAATGCTTTAGCTACATGCATTATTTAAAGATCGAATCAATATCACAGATTTTGCTGGTACTGTGAGTCAGAACTCTTTCTCTTTCTTCTGTTTTATCCATATAATTCCTGTGCAAATCTTGTTGTTGCATACCCAAATGTAGTCAAATGTTTGAAAAATGTTCTAATAATGTAACTTTCCTGCAATGCATTAAATCCCCAGCTGTGGTAATGCAGTCATGATCAGATGTGTCCCTGAGTATCAAGCCCCCTATTTAACAATGCCCTGTTCTAGAAAGTCGGGTCCTAATCCTCTTGGCATTTTGATATTTAACTGCTAAATATCAGCTAGTAATGAAAAGGTGAAAATTGTTGCCCCAGCAACCCTGAACTGAACCACACCACAGGCTAGATTTTATCATTTAATACACTGACAGCAGAACAGACCTTTGACTTACTATGAAAAGACAAACACTGAAAACATGAAAATAACATTCAAAATCCATCTCTATCTGTTCATTCATCGTTTGGTTGTTCGTTCGTTCGTTCGTTCGTTCATTCGTTCGTTTGTTCATTCGTTCGTTTGTTCGTTTATTCATTCATTAATTAATTAATTAATTAATCTATCCATCAATCCATCAGTCCATGCATTCATTCATTTGTCATACCATTTGTCCATTCATCCATTTATCCATACATTAGTTCATTCCTCTGTCTGTTCATTCCTCCATTTGTTCATTTATTCATTCATTCATTTACTCATTCATTCATTCATTTATCCATCCATCTATCCAACCATTCATTCACTCGTTCATATGTCTATTCAATCACTCATTTGTCCATCATTCATTCATTTTTTATTAATTTACCCAATCATTCATTCATTCATTTGTCCATTTATTAATTCATTTATTCATTATTCATTTGTGCGTTCTTTTTATTGTTTATCCATTCCTTCCTTCCTTCCTTCATTTATTTATTCATTCATTCTTTCATCCAACCATTCATTTATTCATTCATATATTGATTTATTCATCCGTTCCTTCATTCCTTCGTTCAATAATTCATTCCTCCATTCATTCATTTCTCAAATCATTTGATTAGTTCTCTCAATTCTGAGTCTATTTCTTACAATGCAGATTTTTTATGATTTGTTTTTCACAATTGCAACTTTATTCTCCCCATTTGCTAGTTTATACTGTAGGTTTGGCAAGCAAATGAATTCTGCTCATATTACATGTGTATGTTCTGTTATATCTTGCAATTCTGACTTTTTTACTTTTTAAAGAATTAATGCTTTTATTTTTTTCTTTGTGTTATTAATTTCAATGATGGGACCAATCTTCCAAGAAATAACATACTTTCAATGTTAAAAAAGGAAACTGGGAAGAGAAAAAAATATTTAAAAAATAAAACAATTATTCTTAAATGTTCAATTTATTCCAAAAATGGATGAATATTATTATATTGGTTGTTGTGCAGTTTGTGACAGTTCATTTATGTAATTATTAAATCCTCATTGCATTTGAAAATAGTATTCAATATGCAAAACCAAGCCCTGTAAATAATAGAATAATAATATTCTCCCCAAAAACCTTGCTGACGCTTCAAAATTTGATCAATGTTTATATGTGAATAAAAGTCCAAATTAAATCTGTTCATCATTTAAAGTGATCATGTCTCTTCAGAAGCCTTTAACATTAAACAGCTTATTTCAGTTTGCATGATATTGCATGAACTCTTCAGGGTTCTCAGATTTCCTCCAGAATTCATAATTCAGATAAGAAGACCTTAAAATCTCTGCAGGATTTAAAGTGTGTGTTAGCCCAATGATAAACTGACAATCTATTCAGGGTGTTTCTCCTGCTGGGATTGACTCCAGCATCCCTTTGACCAGACACAGGAAAAGGCGGTTTGGAAAATGGATTGAAAAGCTAACATCACTGTCACTAAGTGTCTTTGGAAAGCATTTTAATAACTCTGTTTGTTATCACACACAACAACAGAAACCTGTCATTTGGTTAGACCTCCACTATAATTGCTTTGCACAAGGCAAAACAGCCTTATTTTCAGTGAGTCTGTGGGTTTGTGCAGCAGGTAGAATAGATCAATGCTGTCAGAGCGTTGTCCAGAGGGACTGCTGACATTGTCAGATTTACTGCCTGTAGGGCTGCCCGTAGACTGCAGACATTTCAGCACACACAAACTCAGCCCTTCCAGGAAAGATGTGCCTGAAACAAACACACACATGCAGAGAGAGACACGCACGTTCAGAGACTACAGAACAGGTAGCTCAGGTCCAGTCTGGGCATGTTCTCAGGTCATTATTTCTGAACAAGCTATGACGAGATCCAGACAAAACCTCACGCCTTGTGCAAACACCCAAGAAGTATTTGTGTTTTGCTTTTTAGGTTTAAATGGCAAAAAATCTCCAGAAAATCAGACGTGGGTTAATTAGCCAAGGCTAAAAATGTTGATTGATTGACGTAACAGATTTCAGATTAGAAGCCACAGCACTAACATGGTTTATTTTCACTGGAGCTTTCCAGTAGTTTAAAGTTATGTGTGTATATATGTATGTATATATAAATATATATATATATAAATCTTGATTCATATATTTTATTTGTAATCAAACATTTGAGTGTCAGATTATTATTTGATTTCCCAGCAGAGCAACAACAAAAACAAAAACAAAATAATCTCCTGCAATAAGTAATTTACATTATGATGTGAGCTGTTAGATATATTGTAAATGCAATAAACCCAAGTGACTGTTCAACTGATTTGCCACCATATTATCTACCCTACAGAATACTTTTATATAACACAAGCAGTCTGAGATTCTCATCTAAATTGTGTCTGAACTCAATAGTTTTGTGTCAGTAAGCAGGCAGCAGAAAAGCCTAAGCCATCTGATGCAGTCTTAATGCAATTTTATGATTTTTTTTTTTTTTTTTTGCAAACAGACACACAAGTTGAATCAAAGATAATTGGTCTTTCAAGAAATATAAAGTACAATCATAAATCCCTTTCAGTCAATATGCATTTGATTATTCTAATGTTATTTAATAAGACTATTCAGTTCAGGAAAAGGCTTCACGGTTTGAAAAGCAGCTATTGAAACCTTAAATCATGCAAGTAATTTCCTCACACTAGGAATGTGCTTTTAACTTTATGTATGTCAAATATAATCTAAATAGACTGTAGGTCTTGATGCTGGTGTTCATTAGTTTATTACATAAAATGTATTCAAATTGAACAACCCTGATTTTTCCCTGACAGTCACATGAATAGTCAAAAGTCTAAAATTTGTTTTCAGATTTGATGACCTTACATTTTTTTATTTTCTTAAGTTTACATTAATTACTTTAAATTCATTTACAGTTGCAGACACTTTTATCCAAAGTTACCTACAATTGAGGGCAATTGAATCTATTAAAACCAACAGAAAAGTAACGATAGAGCTTGTGACAAGTCTCAATTAACATGTTGTTCACAGTGAGGTGTTTTGTTTTTTAAATAAACAACAAGCAATTGTTTAAAATTAGAATAGGAAGATAACTAAAAACTGAACACTTTGTGATTTAACCATTTATTTACACAACAACATCATGAGGGCCATGCTTTTATTTTATACAGGGATGAATGAGTACTTGACAAAGAAATCAAGAATGTCGGAATACAGGGCAATATGTGTGCAGGTGCTTAATATTTCTTTAAAAATAGTCATCGCCACCTACTGGCCTGGCATTCATAATACACCATTTGCAAAAATGTTAACAGATTGGATACATTCATTCAAATAAATGTAAGTTAATCCATGCTACTTTGTTTGACTTCAGAATTACAACTAGAATTGATACAAACCGTAGCTAAATTAACAAACGAAAATTAGGCTGCCATTTTCTTGGTATGTTTCCATTCAGCCAAATCCTTAGGAAATCAGCCACTGTTTTATTTTCCTTGTATCCCTCTTGTTGGATGTAGTTTGGGGTATGTGATTTTTCCACCTGGGATATTTGCAGATTATTAAGATTTTTCCATGATGCAATAATGAAGCAGAGAGAAAATTGCATTATCTCTTTAAATATGTCCTGTTGTTAATGTACGTGCTTTTCATGTCAATGATTTAGTCTGAGAAAACATGACAGTCATCTTTGATTGAAAGGCAGGCCGTTTCTTGCCTGTCCCTGATGTTTCTTCATAGGATGCTTTGATCAGCTCCTATGAAAAACATTACTATGCAAGTCATTCCTCATGGCCAGAGGCGATAATGTTATCACAAATCATCTTCACAGTCTTCAACTTGACCAACAATAGCAGCAGGGATTTTATGTTTGCATGTAAAACAGGCAAGAGTGTGTTAAAAAAACATCTTATGTACTTTTTAAATTATATTTTATAGTGGGTCGTGTATTTCCTTCTGACGTCCTGGGACCTTCTGAATCTCGATTGCAATTTGATGACCAGCAATGATAATAGTGAAAAGAAAAACATTCAAATTTTCCCCTGCAATTTTAAAAGCACTCACATTTTTGAGCTAATGAATTTGAACATTTCTTTCTACCCTTTAATTCAGCCTGAAATGGAAATTTGTGAAATGATCTAATTGTCAATGATTCGTCCATGCATATTTTTTTATTTCCTTTGACCTTAATCTGTTAAGAGTTAACAGTTTTAGATAAATTTGAGTTTTTAGGTTTGCATGTGTGTGTGTGCGTGCATGCTTGCGTGCGTGCGTGCGTGTGTGTGTGTTAAATGGATGGTCAACCTGTCATGTGAGCAGTCATATGACAGGTAACAGGAAAAGAATTGTATGTAGAAAGCAGCATGAGGTAGACTAGAAAGTCTAGAAGCAATACAGCTGCAGATTGGAATACATTTGTGACACTGTACAACAATAATTGCTATTTTAATGTTACTGTGAAGGGTAGGTTTAGGGTTGGGTAGGGTTGACAAAACACAATGTAATGGGGTAATGTAATAAATAATATAAATTATTTTCTTTAACTTCAAACTGGAGCTGTATCCCTTTAACAACAACTGCGGCATAGCACACAAACACTGGCTTCATCTAAAAACACCCCTTTTCCCTTCTTTTACTATACCCTACATTAGTCAGTAATAATATAGTCCACTTGAAGTAGTGAATGAAAACAGGTGAGTGATTTGGAGCACTGAGTGCCATTGACTGTACATTGGTGTACAGAACCTGCTGTGTATCCCTAAATCAAGACTTACTGGAAATGTAGGGGAGATTGGGCTTTCTGTATTGCAACCCCCACACTTTGGAATGCCTTACCACCATCAATAATACAAGCTCTGTCCCTCATCATCTTTAAGTCTAGATTAAAGACTTTCTTGTTCTCAAAGGCTTTTGGCTGTTAAGAGGTGTGAGTGTTATTCTTAACCTGTTTATTGTTGTCTGTTTTCTTTCTGTTTATTTATTGGAAAACACATTGGTCATTGGAAGTTGTTAAAACTGTGCTACTGAAATAAAATTGTCATTGTTATCAGTTGTATGGTTTCGGACAGCACTGCAAATGGCTGCTCCCTCAAATAGTGCACTATTTAAGGAGATAAAGGGGAATTTCTGGTTATCAAATTTATCAATTGAAACTGGATTGTGGATTTAGTTTTGAGGACTTTCCAGCATTGGATTATCATGGACATCGTATACAACGGTCTTATACACATATGGACTTTGCAGTTTTGGACTTTTTAATGTCATCCCAAAAAAAACACCAACTTTTTTTTACTAAACAGAAATTCAAACCATTTTCCAGATGATGTTTAATGGTTGCCAAATTACTGAAATAAATTACCAAACTACCAAATTTTACCTGGGGCGGCACGGTGTATATATATATATATAGGATAAGAGGGTCATTTGTAAATCAAATTATTTTTATGATTGACACTTTCCTGATCTTTGTGAGATAATCCCATAAATGTCCTCATAAAAGTTTTGATGCACACTATAAATTCTCATAAAGTGATCTGTGATTTTTAATGGCATAATTTTCCTTAATACCTAAAGCCATCACTTAAAAACCAGCATCACCCACTAAAATATGAGCACTCATTACATAAACATAAAACCACAGTATTGGATGTAAAAACACTTGATATTTCAGTGACACATTCTCTTATCTCATCTTATTATGTGGCACAATAATCAATTTTGATTTAAGTGTTTACCTTCGCACAGAATCCATTGTTCTTTGAAATGAAAATGGTCTTTTATACTGACCAGCACTTTTGACTGTTTGATGAATGAGGTGATTAAACACATAGCTGTGGTTCTTGCTGGCTGCATGCTTCAAAACAATTAAACAAAAGAAAATGAAACATCATTACTGATGGCAGATCGTTTATTTTCTGACTCATGATCACACAGCATTGTCTAAAAGTGGCTTCTAAAGTAATTTCTCTACTGTGAAGTGTTTTCCCTGAAGTGAATAAACCATTCAAACAGCTGTCCACTGGTTGAGTTTCATGTCTAACAGTTACATAATTTCCATTATAACTTTTTGCTTTTGCAGAGATTTTGATATTGAAGACAATGGATTCAGCAGTGGCAATGCGTATGTTTCTTGAGGTCAAAATAAATAACATACATTTAGTCAGATCTGTGGTTTTACATGCATACATGGGTTTTACATTGACGTACATTTTGAATACAAATGATTGAAAATGATTGATGATGACATACAGATGACTTTCAATGATAGAAAAATGAAACAAAATGGTTACTACGTAACCCTCGTTCCCTGAGGAGGGGAATGGAAATGCTATGTGGAAACTTCCACTATGGGGATTTCGTCAGCAGCCAATCATCTGAAGGAGTAATAAAACGAGCCAATGAAATGCCAATGAATTGGCGACGTCAGCGTACACAGCTGGCAGCAATCACAATCATTCATGTATAAAGATGCCAGCCGTGCATAGCAAAGACACCTTTTCTAGCTGAAGAGCCGAACTAAGCTGTCAGCTAAGGCGCAACCGCTTGTGGCAAAGGAACATAGCATTTCTGTTCCCCACCTCAGGGAACAAGGGTTACGTAATAATCGTTTCATTCCTCAGCGGGAGGGGAACTTCAATGCTATGTGGAAACTTCCACTATGGGGAAATGTATGGAAAATGCCACAAAGATTAAACCTTACCACCTCACTGCTGAGAGGTTAGCCAGGCTCTCCGCGTGAGCGCACCATCATCACCAGAGACGCAGCCCTCCAACGTGCCCCCTGGCCCTTACTTACCTTACCTTATTTTTTGGGGAGTTGTAAAAAATACACCTGGTTAGTTTCTAGGAATTTTTTAATACGACAGTACGTTGGGAAAGCGTGCAGTCACGATAGGGAGGACGCTGCGGAGGCCACCTGCTGACCAATTGGGGAGACCTGGTTGCAAGAAGACACATGGACTAACCCTGAGAAGGTTGGAGTAGACATATGAAGGATGGTTAGCGGGGAGGGAAGACACGGCCCCGCCTAAGAGGGGGGGAGACTATACCGTGGCTAAGTGAAGCATATAGGATCGCCAGTGGGGATCGTGCATAGCAGGCACCTATACCCAGAATGCGGGTTGACCAGGTGGGCATGCCAACAACGTAATGGGCCAGGCACCTGACTTCTCTGCTGAGTCAGATGCTGGGGGCCTCGGAGGAACTCTGTAGGGTTCGCCAGATGGGGAACTCAACTGAACAGAAGTGAAAAAAAGTTAAAAAAGCGCACGTATCTCTGTGTTAGAGAGAAAGGCGCAGCAAATGTGTTTCAACACCCACCGAATTTCCTCATTCACTGGCTTTATCCAGCACACGTGAGGAAAATCAGCTCCACTCAAAGATTATAGACCCTTATGAATGTATTAGGTGTCGCCCAGCCCGCAGCTCTACAGATGTCTGTTAGAGAGGCGCCGCGTGCTTACGCCCAAGAGGAGGCGATACTCAATCGAGTGCGCTCTCACTCCCGAGGGAAGCGGCTCACCCTGGCACATAAAAGCGAGGGAGATGGCATCCACTATCCAGTGGGCCAACCTCAGAATGGATGAGGCACTTCCTGTCTGCCGATCATAACAGAAAAGGAGCTGCTTAGAGTCGTAAGCAGAGCGCAAATGGGACACAGCAAGAAAAGGGGCTTTGTCAAGGTCACGCATATCAGCCAGTTTTAGCCAGAGGTGGTGTTCCTGGACAACTAGTGTGGCCATCGTCCTTTCCAGGACACGTGCAGCCGACTTGGTGGTACGCAAAGCATAGTCGGTTGCAGTGCGAAGCTCATGCATTAAGCCTGGGTCAGAACCACCCTCGTGCAGCTGGGTCAATGCCTGTGCTTGGTTGTGCTGGTATGTAGCCATAGCATGCAGGGCAGAAGCAGCCTGGCCCGCGGCCGTGTTAGCTCTGGCCCCGAGGGATGCAGATAACCTGCACGCCTTGGACGGGAAACGAGGCTGACCATGCAAGAAAGAGGCACCATGCAGGCATAAGTTGACTGCAATGGCACGCTCAACCTGGGCAATCGACTCGTACCCCCGGGCTGCTCCACCGTCAAGGGTAGTGAGAGTGGAAGATCGGGCAGAGAAAGGTGCCCTCAAAGACTGCGTGAGCTCACTGTACACTTCCGGGAAAAAGAAGACAGGAGGATTGGAAGGCTTTGCCCTCTTCTTAGCCTCCACAAAACACCCATCTAGCTGGTCCATCATACAGGGCCAGGAAACCACCGCATCCAGAAATGCACGGTCGGAACGGTATCTTGAAAAAGACTAGCTGCACGACTGTGCTGCTCTTTTAGGAAACTTGCTCCTATATACTAACCGCTCTAGAAGGACCAGACCCATAGAACGCCCAGGCAAGGGAGAATAGCTCAGCTCAACCATCTGCCACTGCGTGTCACACACTCTGGAGTGTCATACACCCTTTTCAAACACTGGCAGTTTTCTCGTTCTCTCTCTCTCTTTCTCTCTCTGAAGGAGATTTGGAAGAACTCGAAGACTCTCTCAGTAGCGTGTTCAGCTCTGAAAGCGAAAAGGTGTCTTTGCTATGCATGGCTGGCATCTTTATACACAAATCATTGTGATTGCTGCCAGCTGTGTACGCTGACGCCGCCAATTCATTGGCATTTCATTGGCCCGTTTTATTACTCTTTCAGATGATTGGCTTCTATCGAAATCCCCATAGTGGAAGTTTCCATATCATTAAAGTTCCCCTCCCACTGGGGAACTATTATTTTAAATGTGAAACTAAAACCAGCTTTATGTGTCACAGAATCATTCACAAATTCTTTCAAATTTTTGATTTATTCAGTAACAAAACACCTTTGTGTACAATTATTTTGTTGTCACTTTCTCATATGTTATTGTGTGGCACAAAAATCAATGTCATATCAAGTGTTTATTGTTGGCTGCACACCAAAAACAATTAAACAAAAGAAAATGAAACATCATTACTTATGGGAGATCATTTAGTTACTGAATCACACTGTAGTGTCTATTCTTATCCCTTTAATAGCATCAGCCCTGATGATAGATAACAAAAATAAAAGAAATCATTGTTTTAAGAATTGGGCCTTACTGTGGCTCAGTGGGTAGCATGATCGCCTCACAGCAAGAAGGTCACTGGTTCGAGCCTCAGCTGGGTCAGTTGGCATTTCTGTGTGGAGTTTGCATGTTCTCCCCGTGTTGGCATGGGTTTCCGCGGGTGCTCCGGTTTCCCCCACAAGTCCAAAGACATGAGGTACATTGTGAATTGGCTAGGCTAAATTGTCTGTAGTGAATGGGTGTGTGTGGATGTTTCCCAGTGATGGGTTGCAGCTGGTAGGGCATCTGCTGCATAAAACATATGCTGGATAAGTTGGCGGTTCATTCTGCTGTGGCGACCCCAGATTAATAAAGGGACTAAGCCGAAATGAAAATGAATGAATGAATGTTTTAAGAATTCTATCCCTTTAAAGAACTCTCCTCTGCTCTAAACCCTTTACATGTTGTGTTTTATGCCACTGATGTGTTTTGATTTAAAGAAAAAAAACATTTAAAAAAATCTATTATTTTCCATATACCAAAGGCTAAGCAGCAGAGTTTTAATTCATTTGGCCAGAGGTTCTAAAAATGAGAAAACAGAAGAAAATTGCTAATTGCTCCACAGAACAAACTTGAACAATAATGCTTAATTTTAAGTTTATTTTTTAAATAATTACATTTTTGAAACTGGCAGCGTGGTGGCGCAGTGGGTAGCGCTGTTACCTCACAGCAAGAGGTTGGTTTGAGCCTCGGCTGTGTCAGTTGGCATTTCTGTGTGGAGTTTGCATGTTCTCCCCATGTTTGTGCCGGTTTTATCTGGGTGCTCCGGTTTCCCCGACTGTCCAAAGACATGTGCTATAGGTGAATTGGGTAGGCTAAATTGTCCGTAGTGTATGTGTGTGAATGAGAGTGTATGGGTCTTTCCCAGTGATGGGTTGCAGCTGGAAGGGCATCCGCTGTGTAAAACATATGCTGGATAATTTGACGGTTCATTCCGCTGTGACGACCCCAGATTAATAAATGTCCTGCGTGCACATATTTTTTGCACTAAGTGTAAAACAGATTTATGAAAGGAAAAGATGTTGAAACACTAAAAGCTCAATAAAAACACATTTTGTCAAAACTGTATACTATTTGCATTAAAACATTTTTTTAAAAATAACAAAAATGACAATGCTAAAAAAAAACAAACATGTACAAGCACATTTTCTGCCTTTAAAGGGAACCTATTTTGACCTTTTTACATAAAAATTAAAGACTTTTGTGTCTCCAGAATGTGTATATGAAGTTTCAGGTTAAAATACCTATTATTTATTATATCCTGTTGAAAATGTACATTTTTGGGTCAGAGGCAATTGTAGCTGTTTGGTATCTGTGCCTTTAAATGCAAATGAGTTGGTACTCCCCACCCACTTGAAGTAGGTTCTCACAGCCCACTCATCAGGCATGTCGCTTCAGAGAAGTATAGCCAGGGTCAGATGTCAGAATAAAGACAGCACAATGATGGACAGCAAATCAGACACGATGAAGCAGAGACCCACAGTCACAAATACCAAAGTTAAGACTGAACCAGGAAATTTCCCAATGGTGATGTAGTTGTTATGGAGTTTATTCAGCCATTCTGTAACAATGAATAAGCCACACACGAATGCCATTACAATTTTGCTGTACACAAACACACACATTTAACTTTTAATGCTGCACTGTTTTTGTTCATCACGGCAGATGTGACAGGATGCCCACAAAACAGGTAAAAATATGCTGCTGTATAGATTCCATTATCCATTATAGCTAAGTTACTGTACAAAATAAATCTGATTTAACATCCACAAACCTATAGTTTGATTGAAGCATCCTCATTTATAATTGTGTACACTATGCAGCTGTGGTGATTACAGCAGTTATGAAATACGTAGCTCAAAAAGTATAGTTCATGCTATGTAAAAAAAACTAAGTTACCACTTACTGCTTCTTTAGGTGCAGTTGGATCATGGAGAGTTGGAACAGATCTTTTAATCCCAGTTTCTTAGCAAATCCTGTCTTGTGGACATGATAATAAAACATGATAATATACAACACCTGTAAATCAATATCGGTCGGCAAGGAAGCCTGCACTGGTACATCACAGTGCAATGTAGGGGCTTCAAAATTGCTGGGATTTGGATCCTAGTTTAACGTTTAAAAAGTTGATTTTGCATTATAGGTGCTCTTTAATTTACACACTTCCCAAAACAACAGATTGCTGGCATTGTGAACAACATTAAGCTGAAATCTTCCACACCAGTGGACACTCACCATTAGACCTAAATGGGCTATTTTTGCTACTGTTCGAATATGCAAATAAACACTGACTGCCAAACCCCTGCATACTTGCGTAGTTCACACTCTTATCAGCCACTGAATACTGAATAGGTGTTGAAGTGTGGATGTGGGCAGAAACAAGATGTATTCCACACACTGGCCATAATATATAACTACTGCAGCATTTTGCACTTGGATTAACCATCGGAGGCCGAGTTCTCTTTCTGAGATGCACAATATCTCTAGAACCCACTGAATTGTTTATGGGGAAATAAACAGGGCTTGTGCATTTTATATGGGCACAATAACTGGAAGTGACTCTGCCTGCTTCATGGCAGACTATAATCATTTGCATGCTCTGTAAAAAAGATGGAGGTGGAATGAGAGCACAAGCTTCTTTCCTCTTGGGTGAGCTGTGACCATGCCAGTGTAATAACAGAGCTGTCATGGTAGGCAACATGCTGCAGATCTGTTAGATGGAGGGTGTAATTACTTGGGGAGTCTGGCCTGCTGCTATTTGTGATAATTGCTTGTATATGCAGCCTCCTCCTCTATAAACCATCTCTCATCAACTGGTCTGCAGAGGTGAGCATGTATTATGAAGCAAGGCTGGTAAAAGCATTATGAAGCGATGACATTTCGGAGCTCCAAACATGCAGATGCGATTCGATGTTTGTCAAACAGATCTCTAGCAGAACGCATGTGTTAAGTACAAGTTCTGAACATTGATAAACAGGGTTGACATCTGAGAATCTATTAAAAATAAAATAGGCTTGTTAATGAATTAGTCAAATAGTATGAAGACAGTAGTCAAATTATAAAACAAATTACTCATATAATCCATCCATAGTTTTTTTTTAAGTGGAGTAATTAGTTAGATCATTAGTTTATTTGTTAGTTGATTGATTTATCAATTAGTTGATGCTTTGTATAAAACAAATCAAAAATGACTTTTTAGTTAGTTCTTTTTAGTGAATCAAAAATGAATCATGTAACAAGAGTAGTTTGTCTCACATGCAAATGGCAATTATTTAAATGGATACTTCACCCAAAAATTAATTTACTCAACCTTGACTTGTTCCAAACCAGTGTCCAAATCAGTTTTTTTTTTTTCCTGTTAAACACAAAAGACGATATTTAGAGCAATGTTGGAATCCTGTAACAATTAACTTCCATGTAATTTGTTTTTCCTACTATGTTTTTCCTAGTTACGTCCATAACCCAAGTTCCCCGAATAGGGAACTTCAACGTGTGTCTGGTAACAGACTATGGGAGTATGCCAGGCGACCAATCACTCTGAAGAGTAAAAAAAACGGGCCAATAAATGCCAAATGAATTGGTGGAGTGATTAGCCATTAGCGGGCTATAGCAGCCGGCAGCTGAGAAGCGAGCATTAACATTTTTTGCCTGCTGAAGAGCCAATCACTCAGCTAACAGCTGGAGACTCAGCTGCTGTGGCAGTGGAGACATACGTCTCTGTTCCCTATTCGGGGGACGTGGGTTACGAACATAACCAGGATGTTCCCCATCATAGGAACTTCAACGTGTGTCTGGTAGCAGACTATGGGAGACTGTATGGAAAACGCCACAGCAGTTAAGCCCGTCACGCTCCTGATGTGAAGTTTGCCAAGCATAGCGTGAGCACACAAACATCACCACGAGCGCAACCTTCCAACATCCCCTAGGCCCTTTAATTACCATTACATGGGAATAATTAGAAAATTTAGATCGGTTCGTAATGTGCTTTTACCTAGCTAATATAGACCACGTTTTTTAGAAACCACAGTACGTTGGGAAAGCGTGCCAGTCCCCGAAGGGGGAGGACGCTGCAAAGGCCAAACCAGTGCCCAAATCAGTTATTTTTTTCCACCTGGACAGGAGAAACACTCTGTGGCTAATATTAGCATATGGGGCCGCGCTTAGTTGGCACCGAACCTCAGCGTGTGGGCAGATTAATTTGGGCATACTTGACATCACACTGAGCCAGACACTCAACTCCTCCACTAAGTCGGGTGCTGGGGGCCTCAGAGGAATTCTCTAGGATTCGCCAGATGGGAAACTTACTAGCAGAATGAAAAAGGCACATGTATCTCCATGTTAGGGAGCATGGCGCAGCAAGCATTGTTGACACCGAACTTAATTTCCTCCTGATTGATCGGGGTTACCCAATAATCGTGAGGAAACTCGAAGATTATAAAATCTCGTGAATGTGTTAGGTGTCACCCAGCTCGCAGCTCTGCAGATATCTGTAAGAGAGGCGCTGCATGTTAATGGCTAGGAGGAGGCAACACTTCTAGTAGAGTGGCATTCATAAGCAAGGGCGATGGCATAAACTATTCAGTGGGTCAACCTTAACAGACCACCTTAACAGATAAAGAGCTGTTCACAGGATCTTAAGTTTTGCACCAGGACAAAGCAGTGAATAGGCTAGGTCTACCTCCTCCGAAGGCAGTGCTTGCAGGTTCACCACCTGATCTTGAAATGGGGTGGTAGGAACCTTTGTCACATAGTCTCAGGATAACGTGAGAGTAGGCTGGCCTGAATTCCAGGCATGATTCGCTGACCGAAAATGCCTCCAAATCCCCAACTCTCTTGAAGGATGCCGACGCGATCAGCAGAGCTGTCTTCATGGACAGAATTAGGATACCGAGTCGAGTGGCTCGAATGGACCTCCCTGCAGACCCACCAGGACTACAGAGAGATACCAAGAGGGCATGAGAGAGGGGCGGGATGGATTTAATTGCCGTGCACCTCTGAGGAATCGGATGATTAGATTATGCATCCCGAGCGTGTTGCCATCCACCGCGTCATGATGAGCAGAAATGGCAGCCACGTAGACCTTCAGTGTGGAGGGTGACAGCCTACGCTCCAACTTATCCTGAAGGATGATGTAATATGGTTCTTTGTTGTTGGAAGAAGAAGACAGGGTCGGCGATACAAGTAAGTTATTTTTATTAATATATTTTCTTCACCCCCGTGTAGCTGGGAGTGATTGTGTGTGTGTGCTCTCCTCTTCCCGGCTGCTCTCCCTCTTCTCCTTAAGAAGGGTGTCTCTCCGGTCCAATCACTAGAATAAACAGGTGTTATTTATTATTTCTGATTGGCCTGCTGACTAGCCGCCGGGCTCTGAGCATGCTCTCCCCCCTCATTGGGGGTTCGATCATGCTCACCTCTCCACAGATGATAACACAATGCTAATCTGGCAAGTTCGAGGGGCTTCTCGGCAAGAAGCACACCACTCAGTGAATAGACTCCACTTCAGGGCGTAGGCATGCCTCGTAGAGGGTGCTCTATCCTGAGTGATGGTGTTAACCACCGAAACCGGTAAGTCATCTAAGTTTTTCGCACTCCGTCTATGGACCACACATGGAGGTTCCAGAGATCTGGGTGTGGGTGCGAGTATGGGAAACCCAGGTCCGGTTTGGCCAAAGAGGCGCAACAAACAAGACCTGCTCCTCATCCTCCCTGACTTTGCACAGTGTCTGTGTGATTAGGCTCACTGGAGGAAACACATTTTTGTCCAGCTCCACCCTAAGATAAGACATTCTTTGCATGGGGCAAAGTTTGCTCTTCTCTCGGTTGACCTGAAGCCCCAACTGGACATGGTGCCGAAGCATGGTCTCTGTGCATAATCAAATGTTCCCAGGATGAAGCTAATATCAGCCAGTCGTCGAGATAGTTGAGTATGCGAAAGCCCTCGTGAAATGGACACCCGTGAACTTGGGAGGGCGAATGGTGAACTGTATCGCATAGCCGAGTCTGATCATCCGTGTGAGCCACCACGACTGGTTGGGCAGCGCTAACAAAGCTGGCAGAGCTGGAGGGGCAGCTCGGAAGGAGAGTGCTCACCCCAGGAAGCAGAGCGGCCCAAGGAAGAGCAGAAAATAAGAGAATGTTTCTTACCTTCCTACCTGGATCCCACGATGAGGCTGGAATGAGAGAAAGGAGCCTGTTCTCTTGCACTCTGGAAGCCTGAGGCGAGGGAGCTCGGTGCTGCGAGCTGGAAGGCGGGGGGTCCCAGACTGGCAAGAGAGGGGAAACTGCTCTTTTATTAAAAATTTGGTCACCGCCAGCCCAGATGGTGGCAGTGGAGATGTTAGAGAAGTGTGTGTGGTCCTTGGCCCTCCACAGAGGAAAGTGCAGATCCCCTCTTCTCCGAGTGGCCCATCTCAGGGACACTTCGCGGTCCTCTTACCGGACTTAATGGTCACAGTCCCACGGGTGGCTCGGCGTTGCCGCTTGGCTGGTGGAGCGGGCAGTGGATGTTGGAGCCACGGGAGGACGCCCTCGGCGAGGAGTAGCGGAGGTGGATGGGGCAGCAGGGAGAGCAGTTTTGCCTGCTGATAGATCACCACCGAGAACACCGATGGCCAGCGAGCTTTGTCAACATCTCTCATATCTACCAGGTTTAGCCAGAGGTGGTGCTCCTGACCCACTAATTTGGCCATAGTCTTCCCCAGGGCAAGAGCAGCCGATTTGGTGGTCATAAGAAGGCATAATCAGTTGCCGTGCGGAGCTCATGCATCAAGCCCGAGGAAGAACCACCCTCCTACATCACGGCCAACTTCTTCGCTTGGTAGCGTTGATAGGTGGCCATCGTGTGCAGGGCGGATGCAGCCTGACCCGCAGCGGTGTAGGCTATGGCCGTGAGACACTCAGATAACCTGCACGCTTTGAAAGGGGGTTTGGGTGGACCTCTTTAGGTGGAGGTGCCCTGTGAGCAAAGATTGACCACAATAGCGTGCTCCACCTGAGGAATCATCTCATATCCCCTAGCTGCTCTGAAAAATGGTCAGAAAAATGTGCACTCCATGCCTGCGTGAGCTCACTGTGTACTTCTGGGAAGAAGTGAAAGGGGACTTACAAGGCTTCGCCTTCTTCGTGGCCCCCAAGTAACACCCATCTAATCGGTCCAGCCGAGGAGCTGGTGGACAAGCCATCTCTAGTCCTACGGCTGAAGCAGCCCGGGATAACACAGCTAACATGTCCGATTCTAAATCCGAAATCCCGCTGACAACCCCGGAGGGTGGCAGAAGATCTGGATCATCATCGGAGCATGTTAACCAGCCCTCCGATGCAGCGATGGACATCACATCCCCAGCGTCATCTAATGAGAGCACGGCCATCTCCTACTCGAAGCTTGGACAGAGCACACTGAAGAGGAACGAGGGGTCCACGGGCCCGAAGGCGACGGAGAAATCCCCACTGTAACCCTCAGGCCTGCCCCAGTGCTTCCGCTTCAACATGCTGGACCCCCAAACATGTGATACATTGCTAGTGCCTGTCACCCGGGGCGAGAAAACCACCGCATCTAGAATCACACGGTCAGAATGACATCTTGAAAAAGACGCGCTGCTCGACCATGTTGCTCTCTTAGGGAATTCTGCTCTTTTAGTGAAAACTGCTCTTTTATTGCACCAGCGAAATGCCCAGGGGATGGGAAGCCCAGATCGACCGCCGCTGTCGCATCTTCTCCACACACTGGTGAGTAACACTGTCTTTCACACTGGAAATCAGTTTAGCAGAAGGATTCTTCAGTCTCGTGAGAGGGTCTGAAGTGAAAATTCTAATACTCGCTTCTCAGCGGCCGGCTGATATAGCCCACTAATGGATAATCACTTGCAGCTGTGGAGCTGAGCTCCATCAATTCATTTGGCATTCATTGCGCCGTTTTCTTACTCTTCAGAGTAATTGGTACTCCCATAGTCTGTTACCAGACACACGTTGAAGTTCCCATGATGGGGAACAAAAACATATACAGTGCAACCAGAACTGTCTGAATCTAAAAACTAATGACTATTATTATTTAAAAGATAGTTCTTTTTAAGGATTTAGACACGTAAAGTATAGCCCGTTTAGTCTGATTCTGAAATAACAGATTCTGTTAGACCCGGTATAGTTAAGTACTGACTGGTTGTTCATATGATATATGCTTACTTAAATATGAACATTATGTGGCAGTAATGTTTTATATAATTTGGTGTTACCAAATCTTGGTTGTTTGTTGATTAATATATTAATAATGTTAATTAATACCCTGGTTAATGTTGATTATTATACATTTATAGTATAATAAAAAAAATTATAAAAGTTGTTTAACATCTTTATAAATACACCTTTTGCGATAACTGTTTTCCAATGTATTTCTTACAGAAAAAGTAATTTAATTAAATTTATTTTGTTCATTTTAGAAATGTATTGAAATGCTGCTCATCCATTTATTGATTGATTGAATTGCTGTGGTTTATTAATAACGCAACACTTTATGTTAATAAAAAAGTTAACAAGCAATTTGTCATAATTAGCAAAAATACCAAAGGATATGTTTACACTTTATTTTAACGGTCCCCTTTAGAACTTCTATAAATAACTTTGCAACTACCTAACTCTCATTAGAGTATAAGTTTTAATATGAATATTCAGTTTGATCAATCAATCAATCAATCAAATCAATCAATCAATCAATCAATCAATCAATCAAATCAATCTTATTTCTATAGTCAATATATAGACAAACTAATTATAAAACATTATAATACACCAAATACACATTAAAAGTATTCCCATTAAAAACACAAGACAAAATTATATATAAATTTAATGTTAAGTTTTTTTACTTCATATTTGTTAGCGGTTCATTCCGCTGTATGAATGAATGGATTTACAAAAAATGTTAAGGTTAGTGGTTGCGAACAATTTATATGGCAGTTTATATTTAAACAAACAAAGAACATGTAGTAAAGTTCAAATTGATTTGTTTGTTTAAATTCAGCCTATATAAATTGGTTGCAACCAGTTACCTTTTGTAAATCATTCATTCATTCATTTTCATTTCGGCTTAGTCCCTTTATTAATCTGGGGTCGCCACAGCGGAATGAACCGCCAACTTATCCAGCATATGTTTTACGCAGCGGATGCCCTTCCAGCTGCAACCCATCTCTGGGAAACATCCATACACACCCATTCACAGTCATACACTACGGACAATTTTAGCTTACCCAATTCCCCTATACCGCATGTCTTTGGACTTGTGGGGGAAACCGGAGCACCCGGAGGAAACCCACGCCAACACAGGGAGAACATGCAAACTCCACACAGGAACGCCAACTGACCCAGTCGAGGCTCGAACCAGCGACCTTCTTGCTGTGAGGCGAACGTGCTACCCTTTTGTAAATCCAAATGAATAATTGTAATGAATATAGTAATACTGTAATAGTATAGTAATATGAGTGTAGTAATACTTTCAGTACAGCAGGTTATTCCACAGATGAGGAACAAAACAGCTAAATGCAGCTTTAAAGATTCTTTTTAAATCTTAGTAGAGCATCATTAGTATTAGTTTAGATTAGGGTTAGTAGAATAACTGACGTGTACAAGCAAGGTTATTTATAGTACGCTGTCTAGAGAAAACCATCAAAATACAGTGTTACCAAAGAAGTGCATTATCTTATGAGAAGGCCTTTGAATATTGAGCTGGACAATGGGAGCCTTCAAGTCTAAAAGGTTAAAAATCTCCTCATCATTCTTGATTACTTCCATCCCTACTGAAAGTCATTTGCTTTGATGTAATTTCTCAAATGCCTCTTCAAATCACACAAAGCTAAACATTTGAACAAACAATTAATTATTCATTTAAGAGAATGATCTGTCTATACAAGGGTTTTAGACAATGATCTTATACACTGACCGAACGGGAAGAGCATTTGTGCTGCGCAGTAATTTAGAATAATTGCCAAATATTAGAGCATAAATGACTTTTGAATGCTGTGCATTGTTTAAAGCCATCCGCAGTCGTGGATCCAGTTGTTAAGTGGCACAGATCAAGCTGTGCAGCGAGCAAGTAAGTCCATGAAACAAAAGCCTGACTGTGTTTGACTCGCATCATTGAGCTCTTTCTGAAGCAAATGGACAAGCTGGATTACTGTAGCGCACATGGGGAAAAACAGGCATGATTTAGTGAGCATCAGCGCTTCCCTGGGCACCAAGTTGGCAGAGCAATAACCAATGGTGCCCCAGCTGGCAAAGAGCTAACAGGATTATTCTAAAACGGGTCACGGTGAAGCAGAACGCCAGTGTGCCCAAATGTTCTGTCCCCCAAGAGCTGAAAGGTGAATCAAAATGCCACTTGTCTCTAGGTGAAAATCATGTCCCAGTTAATGGCTAGGTGACATAGGTCAAGAGTTCAAATAAACCTCCAATAAATGCACAAAAGTAGCATCCACATACAATCAAAACAATGACATTTGCTGTTTATTCAGACTACTTATTTAAATTGAGCTGAAACACCACAACTCTTTAAGTTTTTTTGGTACAACTGATGTCATGTCCACATGTACAACTGATGTCATGTCCACATTTGAAAACGCATATTTTTGTCTCCGTTTTGCCCTTCCGTCTACACTGAGACGCGTTTTTAGAAAACAAAAACATATCTTTTTGAAAACGCTCTCCAAAGTGGATTCATTTGAAAACGCTGTTTTCGTGTCGCAGTGAGGACTGTGAAAACGGAGGCTTTCGAAAACGATGACGCATGTTTAGTCATGTGACACAGTCATGTTACTAATTCAGCAAAAATAGTGAACCACATCGTGCAGCATTTGTTTTGGATGCTCTCAGTTTTGACACCATTGTTAAAAATGAATGTAAGTTTGTACATGCTCCAGCTTGGATTTTATCAAAGGACACGGAATGTGTACTCAGAGCTGTTGTACAGCGGCAGCTCAGCAACTCCACCTCATTGTCAGTCCATTTAAAAAACAAGTTGTTTTTAACTTCTAAAAATGAATGGAAGTGAATGAGGCCGGAAGTCTCAAGCCAAAAAGATTCCAATGGCTGCGCCTGCTCTTTCGTGAAGAATAAGGTCAATAGTAAGCACAGGAATGTGTAATAAGGACACCTTAAAGTGTTACAAACAATGTTTTAGGGTTCACAAAAAGTTAAGAGGTGGTTTTAAAGGGATAGTTCAGATAGTTCAAAGTTTTTTTCTTCTGCTCAACCCAAAATAAGATATTTTAAAGAGCTGGAAAACTGTATACATTGACTTGCTTAGTAGGAAAAGCAATAGACTACTATTGGAAGTCAGTGATTACAGGTTTTTAGCTTTCTTCAAAATATCTTTTTGTGTCTTTTGTGTAGAGGTTTGGATCAAGTGAACTAAATGATGACCACATTTTCATTTGTAGGTGAACTATCTCTTTAACATTGAGACTTATAGGAAGTGAATTTATTTCTGAAGGATCAAATGAGTGATTACTGCAGAAAACGCAGCTTTGAAATAAATTAAATAAGTCACAGAAATATCAAAACATATACGAATGTAAAAAGTTATTTTAAATTGTAATAATATTTCACATTTTCACTGCATTTTATATATAAAGTAAGTGTGGTCTTGGTAAGCACAAGAGACTCTTTCCAAAACATTAGAACTCATATTCAATCACAAACATCGGTAATGGATATTTGCAGACACCAGGGTTTATAATAGACTGTTGCGGCTGTAAAATATCCTGAATAACTTCAGCTATCTTCTAACTCTTAGTTAGAACTGGAGCTCAAACAGGCTTGTTACTTAATTGGTACTTTAGTTGTTCAGCGGTACAGCAAATAAATGAGGCATAAAGCAGTAATACAGCATCCTCCAACACTCTGCCTCTGGGGCATATTTTATATAGCAAAACATGCAGGATTTTCAAAATTCCCAAGAGTTCAAAATGCACTTGCAATGGTCTCGTCTGCATATTCATGAGCATTCTTCTAAATTAAACAGTTTATTGTAAGAGCCACATCCACATTTGTGGGCAACAGTGATTTGCCTCTAATTATACAAAGTAGTTGTGTGTTGCCAAATCAAATGTTTTGGCTATACTTTATTTTGATGTTCCCAGTTAGACATTCTGTTGACTATAACTTTGCAACTACACGTCTGCTAGCAGTCATTACAGTATTAGTACACTGTCTGCCTACTTACTATAAGCAAAACAGTGCACTCATATAATATCTGAACTGGAGAAAGCTCAATGCTCAATAGAGTGCAAGAGGCAGGTTCAAGAAGTAAAAATATTAGTTTACTTTCTTTTCTTTTCTTTACAAAAAACACTTTACTGTGAGCTATTAGATATGCCAGTATTAATTACAGGCACAAGGCGAAGCGGTGGCACAGTGGGTAGCACAATGGCCTCACAGCAAGAAGGTCGCTCGTTCAAGCCTCGGCTGGGTCAGTTGGTATTTCTGTGTGGAGTTTGCGTGTTCTCCCCGTGTTCGCATGGGTTTCCTCCAAGCGCTCCAGTTTCCTCCACAAGTCCAAAGACATGCGGTATAGGTGAATTGGGTAAGCTAAATTGTTCGTAGTGTATGTGTGTGAATGAGTGTGTATGGATGTTTCCCAGTAATGGGTTGCAGATGGAAGGGCATCCGCTGTGTAAAACATATGCTGGATAAGTTGGCGGTTCATTCCGCTGTGGTGACCCCAGATTAATAAAGGGACTAAGCCGAAAAGAAAATGAATGAATGAATGATATGAGATATTTGTCATATTGCCCAGTCCTAAATCATAGTTTTAACTTGTCAAAAACGTGGCAAAGGACAATGGAATAAGCAGGATAATCACTGACTTGCATGCAATAAGGTCACTGCCTAAAGAGGACAACCTAAGCGAAGTATACACGACATTGTCCTTTGTTCAGCAAAATTCCAATATTTGACTAAGATGCACTCCTGGCAAAGATTGCTTTGTTTTCCTCCTCATCTTTCAGATTATCACAGCGGTGAGTATGATTGTAGATCAGTTCTCTATTGTGGTGCCGGTAGTATCAGACTGTACAGACAGGATTCTCTCACGGAGCGCTGCTAGAACCCGGGGGCAGGATTACAGGAACAAAGAGACTGGGGTGAAGAAAAAGATCCTAATCCTTTATCCCCCTCTTCCACACTTCTATAAATTCCTCATCTCTTCACTGTAGGCCTCTCTTTCTTCTTATCACAATAATGATTCTCTTACAGTCTTTGTTTCCCCACTGTTCGACTAATAGACAGGGCTCCGTGAACTTCTGAATAAAACAACTGAATAAATCTACATTGAGGGATATCGATTCAAGCCAACAACACTGCCTGAATATATGAAAACGGTGAAACTTGAATGAATTAATTAAGGAACGAGATTCACAAAATCTGGAGAGAAAAAAATTATTCTGACATTCACATCAACTATAAATGACTTGTGAGGTTTTAAATAAGATTAGGGAGTCAAGTAATGTCAAGGGTGTTTTCTAGGTGAAAGAAAGAGTGGAAAGAGTAGAAGTGTCAGAGGTGAAGCATATAATGACAACTGACATCCAATCCCATGAAAGGCCACTGTGATTAGTCACCGACTGTCAAACAAGTCAATCTTCAAGTCTCATTTCCAGATGCCAAGACCCTTCGGAAGCTGATGGTTAGGATTCAGAGTTGCTCTCTCAATGGGCTCATGCTGAGGTCTAAAGTCGCCATGACAAGGAAGTTAAAGGCGCCCGTGAAATTAAAATAAAAAATTTAAGATGTTGGTTTCACTCTGTTAGGATATCTATTAGCTAGTGTGCTCCAAAACAGTGACAACATTCGAGTTTAGAAAATATAAAAGTAACATAAACATCCAAAGCTTGCAGTTTGTCAATTCTACCCTTAATCAATCAACGATTTCTTTTCACATCACCTCATACTTCAGTTTCTCATCAAATCTTGACCAGCCAAACGCTCTCTAGTATCTGACATACCCTGCCCCTTTCAAGACTTTCTCGTTTGCTTTTCATTTGATACACTTGATCTCAAACACCCTCACTGGCAGAGCTGTGATAAAAACAAAACGCTATTGGCTGTTTTTTTAAAGGGAAGGAGCTACTGTCCCACCCTCTCTTCATTTTTTTGTTGAGATTACGTCAAACATCAAATAAAAAAATGCACATTTCAAATTCACATTCACTTCATGAGGCATTTAAGGTAAGTCCTATTTTCTTCTATTGTGTTGTACATCCAATTGAAAGTCCTGAAATTAGAAAAAAAAGAAATGTAGGGTGGTGCATGCTTTCATGCCAATTGGATTGTCGGAAGATGGGTGTTGCTAACAACATGAAAAAACATTGACGAATGGATGAAGGCAGAGCAGAAACAAGACACACCCTGATAGCCCCGCCCATGTGACAAGAAGTGAATAAAATCATCTCGGGGATGTGTGTGTGTTTGGGGGGGTGGGGGGTATGATATTTGATTAAAGATTTTGAGGGCAACTTAATTTTTAAACTATAGCCTACATATAAAAAATAAGAAGAGTAAATTTTGATTTCATTGCGACTTGAATGTGCTTTAGTCTTCATTTTTGAGAAGTGAATAAAGATCCATGTCACCAGAGAGAAAGGTCTTTATAAAAACATGACAACTGTTGTACACTGATTTAAGTACTGAACATAAAACAATTAAGTTTTCCCCAAAAATCTCCAGAATTGTGTTGTTTCGACTCTTTAAACAAGTAGTTTGAACAATCAGCAAAATATTTATTTTTATTATTATTATTTTTTTTTTTTATGTTTACATGTATAGATGCAAATGCAGAATCTAGCAGAATTGACCAAGATTTAGCATTTTAGTCTCTGGCTGTTTCTCAATTCCAAGAACGCAGAGAACGTACTTGTGTTCTTGTGAAGACCGTTCTTGCCAGGTTACCTGGAAAGAACGAACTCTGGAGACCGCGAGAACACAGAACTTCCTCTGAGAAATGAGATGCTAAGTTCTTCCTGATGGTCATGTGACCTTCACACGTCTTTAACCGAAAATTTGTTAAACATTAAAGCATTTATACAACCATTTTTTTTTTCCCTTTTCAATA
>CAIGQW010054471.1:7544515-7568945 GCA_903798125.1 Danio choprae
TAGTCCATTAACTGCAAATTCTCACTTGATGTTTCTTTCTGTACTGATGATCTTAATATTATCTTTAATGGTTGTGTACTTTGCATTGAACTCATAGCATTTATTTATGTTTTTTGTAGATGGGTGACGTTAATACTGAAACTGCCCTCCTATTATAAAGCCACAGAATTATATTTTAAAGACAATCAAATATATACTATAACCTAAAAAATATGGTTAATTAGCATTCAATTGCTTTTTCATAAATGCTGCCATGTTGTATTTTGAGAGCTCTAAATCAAGCACATTGTCAAATGACTGGTCAAAAGTAAATAGTTGATTTGGATTTTAGAAAACTTTATAGGTGTAAAGGTGTAAAACTTCATTCATCATTGTTTAGTTCTGTCAAACAATGCGCTATATTTATACAGAGAGAGTTGTACAGCTGAAAATGACTAATAAGTATTGGTGACTAGTCTTGTCCTTGATTCACTCTCACTGAATCATTACATGCAACATCACACATATATCACTCAATATTACACACAGTGGCACTCTTAAATTATGATGACGGACTTCCTTAAAGTATTGTTTTGTGTCAACATCATTTGTTGGTTTAAAGTGTTAGTAAGACATAAAAGGTATATTCTTTCTACTGTCAAAGAAAAAATAATTATGAATAATGGTGGTAAGCAGTTGGCAGAGGCATTTGTCAAATTTATTTTGTTCCATGCAAGTCAGTTGATACTAAAATATCTTAACTTGAGACTGAGTACATTTTTATTCAACAACTCATTTGTATTAAAAAAAAGACGCCTATTCAAATCCCCCGTAATTTCTTTCAGTATTGGACATGTTTAAACGACAGACACGTCTATATCATCACTTGCATTATTATGTTGGTTATCAATATAATTTAGGTACAACACAGTTTAGTGGCTTATGTAGCAGCTGAATCACTTTTAATCACAATTACTAATCACACGTCTCATTTGAATTTATTTTTTCTGAAATTATTTGTCAGCCCCCTATGTGCTTATGGTTTGTTTATTTTAGCTTAAAGGCAATGAAAAGAACCACTTCTTTGCCATAAATGTAAAAATAATAATAACTAATGAACCTACACACATGAGCTTTAGAAAATAAATAAATAAAGTTATGGGTTGCAAATACATAGTCACTATCAAATGGCAGCCCAGGCTTATAAACAGTGTGTGACTAGCATTTTTAAATAAATATATTCTGTTGCTTATTGCAGACTTCACAGCCATTTTAAAGTGACATACCCAGGGAGTGGGTCTAAAAAGGTGCTTTCTCAGAAGGAGATAAATTTAACTCACAAAGTTTTATGCTGGTTCATGCATCCATTGTGAATGTTTGGAAATCGAATGATTAGAGGCACTAAATGGTTTATGCCTAATCACATTTAAAAACAGAAGTTCCACCACCTGCACCAAACCTACCTTAAACACCATTCAGGGCCTGGTTTAAGCAGCTTTATTTATTTTTTGGAATAAAAAACAAAACAAAAACAAAACATAATACTAGTCTGCATCTTGAGACAAATCACGGCAGAGACATATTTTAAGATATTTAGACTAAAATCTGCTGTTTAGACTAGAACAAGCCTTGTCTGTGAAACCGGGGACAACGTTTAAAAATGAAAATCTATTAAATATTTTTTTTTTTTGGAAGCAACCATGATTTACGTTACCTTGCTTTTACAGATCTAGCTCTATTGTTGAATTTCCCTTCATGTACGATTATGATGTAAAACTCATACATGCATAAAATGTGATGCAGATGTTAGAACACATTGGTTGACGAGGCAAAACCTCGTGCTTTGAAGTGAATTGTGCAAGGACTAATGCATAGACGAGTCGTCATTAACTGATCATCTGTCCTGTAAAAGTGTTTACAAAACGTTCACGTTCACTTAACTCTGAGGGATGAATATCATGACATTTTTAGCCAAAACCTGTAACTTTTTATGCATTTTGCCTGTTTGTTTATACAACAAGAGTTTTGTGACAGAAAATGCATAAATCTGAAAACAGGTTGTAAAAAAATAATAATAATAAAAATAAAAAAGGTTTTGGAAAGCGCCACCACCATCTTTTACATGTTAACACTGGAAAATGAAAGTCCTTGAAAACATGTTTAGTATATGCTTATGGACGTGTAGATTCAAGGCAAGCACGAACAAACACACAATGGCAGAATATGTGGTAATGTTGTTGCTAAATGTTTGCTAATGCTTCATCAGCAAAGTTTGGATTTGCTGGCCTGGCATATGTGATGCAGCACTTTTGGTCATTTTCCTGAATGTGTAAAGGAGCCTCATTTTGAAAATGTTGCGTAAATGTGAAACTTTTTTTAAAATGCAAGGAAAAACTTTCCGTTTTTTTGGCTACATCATTGTCGTGTTGTCAGCAAAATTGCTGGTAGATGCAACTTTTTTACCTGAAATTTCATTTAATGTTTTTACGTTTAAGGAAATATTCTATATATGCAAGCAGTACTGTGGCTTTCCCTCCAGTACCCATTATTAACTTATAGTAACAAGCATTGGGCAGTAACTATGCAGATCTGTACCATTGCTAGGCAACAGAATGTGAATATCCTGTAGCTTTAGGCAGGATGACTCGGCAACAGATTAAGAAACGCATCATCCCTCAACTGACAAACACCTGCTTGCGTCTAACAGCTCATTCTTACGTTTTCCCGGAAGTCAAAGGCGCAAAACGCTTTGACACTTAAAACCAGCATACTGTAAACAACGACAACAAACACTGGCTGCTTCTGAAAGATCACTGATCTTCTGTTTTTGTGTCATTTGTCAGATCTTTAAATGATTGATCAGCAGTTCTGTAGGTGAAGCTCATACTGCTGGGGCTTTAATGAGATGTAGGAGAAGAGTCGCAATGCTGCCTAGTAGATACGAGAAGATTTTTCCATTTGTTAAATGAATATCACATCAAGCAATAAGCCCCAATGGTTGGAATGCCTTTTTCTTAAGCAGAACAAACTATATAAGCTTTATTGGACACACATGACACACTTTCACACATTGAGAAAAACAGACAACCAAAATCATTGAAATGAACAAAGAAAAACCCACATTTTATTGCACTTAAGTTATAAGAAAATAAAAATTCTAAATGAATCAAACAAATACACAATCCCTTTAAGGTTTCTTTTTTTTAAGCTGTCTGTTATGCCAGGCAGTTTACACAAACTGAGAAAATAAAACAGCTCCAACATCTGATTTCTCAAACCAGATCATAAATTAAACAGGAAGAAAACAAAAAGAAATAGAAAAAAAAAGAAAAAGAAAAAAAAAATCAGGAAAAATAACAAGATTGTTTTTTCTTTTAATATACAGTGTTAAACCACTTTCACAGTTCAGCTTGAGTTGTGACTTGGAGGATGAGACGAATTGTTTGGCTACGGATGCGGTTACGTCCTGTTTATCTATGAAGCTGCTTTACCATTCAAAAGAAAAAAAGAAAAAGAACAAAAAAAAAGAACAAAAAAACAAACAAAAAAATAAAAAATCCATGAGAGCGTCACCAAGAAAACCAGGTTAGCTCTAGCACTTAAAACGTAATCAGATGTCCATTTCTGTACACTAAGACCACCTTTTTTTCTGTAACTTAACGTCGGTTCCAACAATCTCGTTTTTATAACTAATTAAAAACAAGAACGGTGTTCTTTTGTCGAAGCATACATTTCCACACAGCCGACAGAGCTTTTGTCCCAAGGAATGTGTGATTTGCTCAAACACACACCCGCGCACACATCCAGTCATGCTCGCAAACACGCGCAAAATAGTTTCTACTCGTCCGTCGTTTCATCTCAGCAGACAAACCCGTCTCTTTGACAGACATTCTCCCTCCTCTACGCCTCGTAGAGGCACATTTGGCTCAAGTTTCAGTGGCAAAAAAAGAGAAGCTGTAATGTCAATATCTTGCTTTTGTTGGTACGTTTGTTTGTGTCGGTTTTTTTACAAGTTCAAACTCTACAAGTAACTTTTGTTTAGAATTTCGTCTGGGACTAAAACGTCACAGCCAGTTAAAGTTCCACCCTAATTTTGTGTGTGTGTAGCAGCATAAAATCCAGTTTGGCCACTGGGATGGACAGTACTGGGGGGAAAGGGGGGGTGGGAGGTGGGGACATATTCCCAGGAGCTTATGGGAAAACATTCCCGTTTCCCACAGAGCACCAGCACTGATGAACTAGCAAGACCAGACTGGTTGAAAAACAATGAACGCAGGTCATCTCCAAACCAGAGAGACGCTGCTTATGAAGTAGAGGGAGAGGGTGGGGGGGGGGATAACACAATACAAAATAAAACCCCAAAAACGTGAAACAGCAGGGTGGGTTTAGCTTAATACTGAGGCCTGTTGTTTGAAACAGTAGGCTGGAAGTGAACAAAAAAAAAAAAAGCTGAACTTGAAAAAGAAAGCACAAAACTTTTAATTCACAGCTATTGACGCTAATAAAACCCAAAAGACAAGTCGTGGGGAACAAAGCAAAGAAAAAAAAAACCAACGGATACAAAAGAAAAATCAACGCGTGAGGAAGAAAGGGATATTTGGCGTGTGCTGAGGTTGATGAGGACCGACAAAATTGGCTTCCTTCGTCTTTCTTTCTCCAATCACTCCCGCAGTACAACAAAGCTCTTCAATCTTTCTGCTCTTTAAATTTGAATTTGTATACACTATTTATCGCTCCGTGTTGATCCGTTAGGGTCTCATGTATACAGTGTCGACTGCTTTGATCAAAAAAATAACATTTTTACATTATGGGTGTGAATTTCAGTCAGGCTTGAGCAAACAAGTCTCTGTGCAAGGTCGCCTTGAGTGGTAGGAAAAGGGACAATCCTGTCTTCCCATGTCCTTCTTGTCAGTTTCCTTCCCAGAATGCTGTGGTGCATGAGCGTCTCCCCCCACCCCCATCGGAAGGTGAACGGAACTGTGGTGGCAGTCATGAACCGTGGCACAGTGGGGGAGAGATGTTGGCGGCAACTTATCGGGGAGGTGGAGATGCCATGAAGTGAGCGGTTGGTCAGTCCTGGCGCAGAATGACCCGGGACGGGTTGCTCTTTCCCCTCCCTCCCCATTTTCCAAACGAGTCCCCTGTAAGTTCACCCCTTCACTTCATGTCTACGTCGAAGTCCAGCACCAGGAGCTTGGTTTCCTCCGTGCCGTTCCGGCTGCCCACTGCACAAACCAGTTTGGTATTAGAGGCACGGATGCGCCAGACCACACCGCCACTGCCTCCGCTCTCCAGTGTGACCAGGTTGCGGATGAACTCGCCCGTCCGAAGGTCCCACAACTTCACCGTACCGTCATCCGAGCTAGTGATGACAAAATTCTTGTTGAACTGCAGGCATGTTACTGCACTCTGGTGCTTGTGGGGACCTGAGAGTGAAAATGAAGTAGAAGAAATAAAAGTTAGACACTGACTACCCATGAAAAAGAGGCACACTTGACTGTATAAAAAGGACAGTTCACCCAAAAAATGTATTGACTCTTATGAAGAGTTTTTTTTTTCTGTTGAACAAAAATGAAGATATTTTGAAGAAGGTTGAAAACCTGTAATCATTGACTTACATAAAAAAAATGTAAATAAAAATCTATGCAAGTCAATGGTTACAGGTTTGCAGCTTTCATCAAAATATCTTCTTTTGTGTTCAACAGAATAAAGAAACTAACACGTTTTGAACAAGGAAGAGTAAATGACTTCCAGAGTAAATGACTTTTTACTATTCCTTTAAACACACGTTTCTGGTCTACATCAAATCTTACAGCTATATGCAAAAATCAGAAACCCTTGTTTTTAGCAAAACCCAGTGGCCGTTGAATTCTCGTGTTTAGAATTTAAAATAACTTTTCAAAAATATTAAAAATAATTCCTCTGTTATAGTTTAAAAAACTGGGATAGTTCACCCAAAAATTAAAATACTGTCATCATTTACTCCCCTATTACTTGTCACACAGCTGTTTGAACTTCTTTTTTTTTTTTTTACACTGAAGACAATAAAAGATATTCCTAAAGAATGCAGAAAGCCAGTAACCATTCACTTCCGTAGTAATAGTTTTGCGTATTATGGAACTCAAAGGTTTGGAATGGCTTGAGGGTAATTTGAGTGTTTTTATTTGTGGGTGAACTGTCCCTTAAGAAAGCATCTGGTCATAGCGATATGAATGTTTGCACAAGCTCTGCAATTTACACTGACGTAAGGTTGACAGATGAGCCAATTAAAATAAGATGGCTATGACTATGTATAATTGAGACTAAATACACATTTTACCATGCAAATCTATAGTTAAAACTAATTTTAAATTAATTAATAAGGACAACGATGTTACAGTACAGAAGGGCTCTGAAAATTGTGCAAGCATTCGTTTCAAGAGAATCAATCCATTCGCATAAAAATCAGTCAAAAACACGTATTTAAGCATTGTTACAAGCTGTTCATACACTGGGAATAAAAAAGTGATAAATGCATACAAATTCTTACATGTATTCTCCTGTATTAACAAAGCTAATAGTAAAATATATATATTTTTGCACCATTTATTAACTTTTGTTAAAATTGTTGAAGAAATGTACTCAAAGCAATGCGTACATTCTAAAGTGGTATTTTTTTTAAAAGAAAGAACGCATTTGAGTATCTGAAAACATTACATTCAGTTCACAAATAAGAATATTATTTTCATAAAAAGTAGATTTCTCCATAATAAGTATTTAACTTTTTTTTTTTTTAGAAAGTATGTTAAAGTATACTTTTCCCCACAAGGGATTCCAGATGGACCGGCTCATCAAACACTGCAACGATGAAAGCATCAATAGACAGGAAATCGAACGAAAGCTCCTTGCCACGGCAGAGGGAATGAAGACTGAACGAGTAACTATGGTTACGAGAAATACTGTGGCATAAATGGCTTTGATTCTGTGCCCTTGAGGTATTGAATTGAGCCAGTCTTTCTGATAGACCAAGAAACATGTCTAAGTCTAAACATACTGTAAGTGCTTAGACTGCGGTCAGCAAGCCGTAAAGATGCCAAAAAGAAACTGCTTCGGTTTCTGCAGAGCGGTGTGATGAAATATTACACAAATATCCAATCATACTGACAATAAAGCTTACAAATCTGAATAAAAAGACAGACCTAAGTTCATGACAACTAAAAATATCGATTAAATGTGTGTGTTTTTTTTTTAATTCGGTCATGAATAGCCATCAGCAAGTGCTTAAGTCAACTGTGTGAATGTAAATGAGATGGCCGCTCTCTCTATTGATGTGCAAGACATGACACGGAGCACCATAATGGTCTGTTTCCCTTTAATGAGCGACCCTGTGTGAGCGTTTGCACTTCAAAGCTTCACTGTCGAGTTGAGCATCTCGTCTGGGGTCAAATGTGTGTTTGTGTATTATGTCAAACGAGTGCCATTAAGTGATAACGGCAAAATGCTCGATGACCTAATTAAATGACCTACTATTTAATACATGGTCCGACCCTCTCTTTCTTACCCTCTGGGCAACCCCCGAATAAGACCATCCCAACCCCCTCCAATTCCTTTCATCATGCCATCCATCCCTCACCCTTCCAGAACGGCTTAAGATGATAAGAGAGACTGGGAATTTGGAAAAATTCTCTCCGTTTTATTTATTTATTTATTTTTTTTTTGACTGAAGGCTGGGTAAAATGTTGCAATTGAGATCATAAATATAATTCAATTATTAATTCATAAGCTGAAGCTCTTAACAGTTTTACACCCATGTTTTACTCATCCTTAACATCATTCCAAATTCATATATGGTTATTTTATGTCAGCAAAACAAAGCACTAAAATGTACAATTTACAATAATGTGACATTCACGATGGACAAAATAGCATTTATATATTTACATGCTAATGAAAGGATTAAGTGATTCATTATAAGAAACTGAAATTTGAGTCTTTCAAAACCAGTTTAGCCAACAATAAAATCCAAGTTTAAATAACTGCTACATACAATTTCATTATTAAAAAAACAAAACAAAATTCCTTATTAAGCTATATCAAAGCTAAATGGCTTCTTGAATGAGAAAAAAAGAAGGACGGGACTTCAGTGTATCCGCTGGATAACAACTGGATTGCCATTTGCCATATCTAATTGAAATGAGTGACAGGTGCTGGAGGGGAGGAATTATTGTCCCGCCCTCACACATATCGCCAGAGATGAGAATTTAAAAAAAAAAATTCTGATTAATTAATGTCAGGCTGAAAAAGTACATTCTGAAATATTATTCTGAAGTTTTTATTAATTATTATTATTATGAAGGTAATATTCTGTACTATTCAATGGGGTTTTATAATTAAAATCAATATAAACATTTTCAAAAACGTTCTAAATCCCGCTTGAAAACAAAAGGAGACAGAGCTTTCTCAGTCTATGCTCTAAACTTTGGAACACATTACCTTTAGAAATTAGTGCTTCATCTACATTAAGTGTTTAATAAAAATCTGTCAAAACCAACCTCTTCTCTTTGGCTTATTGATATAAATTTGTTTTTTTCTTTTCTGACTCATTGACTATACAGATTTTAAAAATTTATCTTTAGTTTTTAAATTTTATTGTAGCATATTGTCCCATCTCTCTAATGGTTTATTACTTTTGCCATGTTTGTGAAGCACTTTGGTCAACATTCATGTTGTTTTAAGGTGCTATATGAATAAAGTTGACCTTGAAAAAATTGAAATAAAAAATAAATAAATCCTACATTTATAAAAACAGTGGAACATTTAAACAAATTTCAAATCATTCAGACTCTGCTCACCTTGCAGTGTCTGTAGGCACTGGCCGGTCTTGATGTCCCAGATCTTGACGGTGGAGTCTGCGTTTCCAGATACTAGGATATTATCTTTAAGCTCCATGCCGCTGGTGAGGGACTGATGACCTGTGAGCGTGTGAATACAGTTCCCCGTCTCTACATCCCACACCCGAATTGATGTGTCCAACGAACCGCTCACTACGTGGATGCCATCGAACTGTAGAAAGAGCAGATTAAATAAATCACTGTGTTCGGTAATTAATAAATGGCTAGTTATAGAAGAAAATGACTGGCGCTAAACACCCAGAGCTGTGATTTGGCTTATTCACTGTCTAGAATAGAACCCGAGAACAATTCAATAGAAGCTGTACTGAGTTCGACAAGGATTTGATTCCTCTCACAATGAGATGCAGCTCTAGCTGAATTCCAGATATGTTCTATTCCATTGTTATTGCATTAAATGCCACTATGTTTGATTAAATTCTTCTAATGTAATTACTGCAAAGTGCTCACAATTATGGATATATGAACAAATGGGGACAAATGCGGATTAGTACAGACTTCAGCCCAAATGCTTTGTCCCATAGTTGACGAGTCAGTGGCAAATACAACGTACAAAACATAAAACAATCTTTGCATTAATGGTGGTTTCATTGTTTGACTCCACTAGCATTTTCTGTTTCACTTTAATGACTTACTAATGACATCAATTATGTCATGTAACCTTCACTAAAAGTGTCTGTCAGTTCTTTTTTCCTAACGGTTGTATCAAATGATTTCAAGTCATGTATGTATATATGGCCTTTTTAATTCGTTTTTGAATGAGTGTCAAAAACAAAAATAATGAAAAACATTTTTTATGTAACCTTCACTACATGCAAGTGCACATCATTTTCAATTATTTCAATAACTTTTTATCCTAATGGTTGTACCAAATGGCTCAAGGTATAATATGTTTTTAAGTAATGCATGTATGAATAGCCTTTTTAATTCATTTCTGAATAAGTGTCGACAACAAAATAAAAGATAAAATGTTGTATGACATGTAACCTTCACTACACGTAACTGTACAATATTTTTGTCTGTCAATTACTTCTTTATGCATTTTTCAAATAAGTGTCATAAAGAATATAAAAGGTAACCTTTTATTCTAAAGTTTACATACTTGGAAATTACTTATAAGAAGAAGAATGTTGGCGAACCTTCAAAATACAAAGCACATGCATCTGCAAAGTTAGTTAAACTCACTAGAATAACCAAATAAACAACCCTAGATAGAGCATGACACACCAGCTTAAACCATTTTTGAAGATCCTATTACTGTTACACTTAAATGGCACTTCTGGCTAAATCATTCTGAGTCATTGCAGGTACGCAGTTCAGGTAAACTTCCTGCACAGCTAAATGAGTCAAGCTTTTCAAGAGAATGGACAGCATGATAGCTCTTCTTATTCAGGCCAAATATCACTTTAGCCGATATCTTATCTCTCTTTAACCTACGCTCCTTTTAGAGCAATGAGTGACGGTTGGGCTTTAAAGATCTCTTGCCTTACCGCTCAAGAATTAACGAAGCATTGACCCGCAGAGTCACTTCATTTTTCTTTGAGCAAAAAGCTAAAGTGGCTTGATTCTTGTTCCCGCTTTAAAGGAGTATGAATCCATCAGACATTAATATGGCCTCTGAATTAGAAGTGAAGTGGCTGTGTGTTGGTCAGTGTCAGGTAAGTGTTTATGTTTACCTGTAGAGAGTAGACTCTGTTGGTGTGACCCTGGAGTGTGTGTAGGCAGGTCTCGGTTTCAGGATCCCACACTTTGACCATGAAGTCGTAGGCTCCGCTGACCACCCGACGGCCGTCGTACTGTACGCAGCGAACGGCTGCCACGTGACCCATGAGCACGTGCAAACACTGACCCGTCTCTATGTCCCAAACCCGAAGTGTGGCGTCCCGAGAACCACTCACCACCCTAAGAGAGAAAACGCAAAGTGGTTAACTTTTGTTCAAGTAGCATGCTTGCATTGAAAGTTTCAAATTATAAAGTGGACTTTGTTTATTATTAAATTTAAAACAGCAGAATTTAATTAGACATTAACTCGGCAGTCTATGCCAGTCAGTTGCTTTAAGGAGTGTATTTGCTTATAGGATTACATTACATAAAAAAGAAAAACTTATTTGCTTACAAAAGCAAACCCCCTAGCACAAAGGTTTGATATACATTTTGAACATTGAAATGAACATTAAAACAGAAGCTGGTGAAGCAAAGAGAAACAAACAGAAACTGCCATTGTTGTTGCTGAATGAAGCCTGAGGTCACTGCACAAAATAAGCAATCAAGCTTGACACAAAGGGAAATATGCACACCAATTGGCCCAGAGGCATTGTAAACACTGAGAATATTGTCAAGCGAGCAATTGTGTGGTTTATAGTAGAGTATAAAGAAGCAAAGCCCTCAACTGGGTATTCGAGAACTCAGAGGATCCAATCCACACGATTAAAAGCTGTAAAGCTGAAAGCAGATGGGAACTGTGTAGTTTAAGCAGCACAATGATATATTATGCGCTGCCATTGAAGGGAATTATCTTTTAAGAAGTATTGTGCAACATATAGTACTTTATATAATGATAGAAAGTAATTGAACTCACGAATGGTATAGTCTATTCTTCCAAAGCTTGTACTCTACACAGTGTTTCATGTTCAAACTCAATGGATTGCATTATCATTAAAAAAAATTAGCACAGAGATAAATTGTATTTTAAAATATATTAAAATTGAAATCAAGTATTTAAAATTGCAACAACATGCCGGTTTTATTGGATTTTAAATTTTAGATTTTTTTGACCATAAAATTTATTTGTGGCATTTTGCCTTTACTGACAGGACATTAGAATGAAAGTAAGTGAAACGGGAGAAAGAGGGGGATAGGCACGGGAAAGGTCCACGAGCCGGGTTTCAATCTCGGGACGCCTGAAGCGGCTGCGCTACATGTCGGCACACTAACCACTGGGCTATCGCGCAGACAAACATAAATTTCAAAAATACTATGAAATAAAATCTTAATTTTTCCATGTAGATGGAGGTGCATGTACAGGGGTATGTCTATATTGGAAAAACAAAAAAAATTAAAATACTTAAAAGCCTTATTTACACACACACACATCTAGATGTATAGTGTAGCATACGTTACCTTTTCTCATGCAAGTGCATACAGCGTACTGTTGAGGTATGACCGTACAGCGTGTGGATACATTCTCCCGTCTCTGCATTCCAGACCTTGAGCGTTCGGTCCGTGGATCCACTGATAATGATGTTGTCTCGCATCTGAGAGGACCAGACCCCACCGGTGTGGCCCACTAACGTGCGCAAACACTGCAGAAAAAGAGGATGAACACGAAGGTAAATGAACTGAAATTAAATGAGTAATAAAAGTACGGCAAAAATGCTTCAAATAAATCCCTTAAATTATGTCTGCACTAATTATAAGAACGGCGATCCATCACATTTGACCGCATAATTTCTGCTTATCTACATTCATCAAACAACTGCAATTCTAGGCAGGAAGAAGCGGTAATAGAAAAATGAAACACTATTTCATATGACATTAGATATTGATTAGCATGGTGAGAGAAATCCCTTCAAATAATCCATAAGGCTAAGGGCCATTCCCTCTATATATAATTGAAGCAAATTCAATTTAATTTCAGAAGCAAACAAAGGATCCAAATGTGCGTTTGGGCATTGGGTTGTGTTATGAGGTGAGTGGAAAGAGTAACCTCTGAACCATGACCGATAAAAGCAAGGGCGATAAACCCCAGAGATGTGAAAGAGGTCTCAAGGCCTTTAATTCATAATACAGCTGCTCTTATTTCTGTCTCCATCTTGCTTATGATCAACTGTAACGCGTCATTAATCTTTAGAAGTAGTGACCATCCTCCAAGACATTGAGGACTTGAGCGTGGCTTTGTTCTATCGCCATATGTGGCGTCTGACGGAACAAAAGAGCAACTACTGAGGAAATTAAGTCAATAAGGCAATCATTCAACCATCACTGTACTAACAAAATGAGACAAATGGCCTGATCAAACGAAAAGGTTAAAAGCAGAATGGCTCTTCACAGGGAACCGAAAGAACGATGTGTTAAAACGTGCCAGTTTCTTATCATCTTGTGTTGAAAAGCTACCCAACTCATTTGTAGTGCCCATAAAATGCCTGTGAGAAAAGCGAGGGGAGGGGGTTAAATCATGAATATTAATGCTCTTCTTGCTGCATTATGCATGAGGTGTTGTGTTCCATAATGAGTATGTGCTACTAAGGAGATGGATCTTTCCCATGGAATGTTGAGGTGGTTTAAATAATGCTGGCGAGGAACGGAAAGCTTTCGGGCAGTGTTCTCAGGCGATTACAGCCTGCTCAGTCTGTGTCTGGGAGAGGACCTTTGAAACCAAATGGCTTAGGTGTCTGTTTATCTGCCCGTTGAGAAAGCATAAAAGAGCAAGTCCGTGGCACCCACGAGGTATGCAGATTAGTGGCTGGTGGGAAACATTTGAAGCCAAGGATAGTCGGAGGTTTAAATCCATTTGAGTAACCCCTTCCAAATTCCACTCATTTTACTTCATCTTCATCGTCTTCATCTAATCTCAGTGTAGAAGAGACTGTGTCAATTGCAGCCAGAGTGCTAAAGTGCACATGCTTGTTTCTGTTTAGTCTCTTTCCAAAAAATTCACATGGCTTCCACTGGACTGAAGCGGGTCACATTTCAACCCTCTTGGTTCTTGTGTTTGAAACCCATCATATCTCTGAATGGCCAGGATTGGCTCACGCATTCATGTCTCAGATGGTGAGCAGACTGTTTGGAGCAGCTGTTTTCATTGCTAACCCTCCTATTTTCATACCAAAAAAGTCCTCTCCCATCTGGAAGAGCACTATTATTAAAGCTTTTCATTAACAAACCACAGACTACAATGGTTTGTGGGAACTGCCATTTGAAGAACATCTGTCCGTTAAACACAGTTAAGCAGTTGAGCCCAGGCTCTGTAAAGGAGTTAAAGGAGGGTATACTAGGTAAACAAAGTAAATGATAGTGTGCCATAACCACGGTATGGTTCTCAAGAGCAATAAATGGCTGATGGCTATTTTTGTAAACAGAAGGGTAAACAGTCTTTGAGTACAAAAGCTAGCAATGCTGTCACAGCCATATTACATCACTAAAGCAAATTAGCAGAGAGTTGTCTGGGAAAGACAGATTATTTTAAAGGTCATCAGAGGTTAAATCAGTATAGCAAACTACAAACTTGTGTTAAAGGGCTAGTTTTCCAAAAAAATAAATAAATAAATAAAATTGACTCACTAAGTTGTTCCAAACCTTTATAAGTTTAGCAGGAAAAATGAATACTATGGAAGTCAATGGTTACAGGTTTCTGTCTATCTTCTAAACCTATAATTTTGGGTGAACTGTCCTTTTTCTGTTAATGTATCAACGATATTGTTCGCTAATTTTCCTTTGGCTTAGTCCCTTATTTATTACGTGTCGCCACAACTGCCAACTATTCCGGCATATGTTTTAAGCAGCGAATGCCCTTCCAGCCACAACCCACTGAGAAACTACTGAGAAACTGACGATATCGAATGTTTATTATTTAAAAAACAGAAATATATATATATATATATATGATACAAGCACACACTAACATATGTTGATAAAGGTTTCATGATTTCCCATGATCTTTTAAGAACGAATACACTTTCACGAATTTTCCAATATTTTGAAAAGACTAAAACCAATTCAGAATTAACAAGTTTAAGTTACTTATCTATTTTTTTATTTATCTGTTTGTTTGCAAACATCTCTATCCAATCTATTAGTGAACACTAAAACAAATATTAAGAGTAAGAGATTTATTATTACAAAAGCAAATAAAATCTGAAAAAACTGAAAGAATTTATTCAACATCATAAATATTAACATATGTAAATAATACTAAATTGACATCAGATTACACCAACATATTCTCAATGCAATTGAATTGTATGGTGCTGATCATTTTACAACAGCTATAATAAAACCATTAAAATATCTTTAGAGAGGGTATTAGCATTGATTCGAGAACAGATTTAGCCACATCTTCCATAATACATGACTTGCCAGCTCAGCATAGGAAGGTAATGTGCGAAAGGGTGTGTTTGTTTTGTGTGATGCAGGAGTGGGTGGAGGCTCAGGGCAGGAGTGCTGCAGTCTGCATGTTAAGGAGTTGGTGGTCAGCCAAAGGTGCAGTCTGAGTCATGGCTGAAGAGAGGGGGGGTGAGCAGAGAGGAGCAGGAAATTAAAAGCGGAATAAACGAAGGGAGAGAGCGAGCGTGAAATGCAGCCAAAGGCTTTAGGATGAGTGAAAGATGTGATGAAAGCAAGAAGTAAACAGGACGATGGAGGCCGGAGGGCTGTTTTCACAGTAAGAGACAGATGCATATGCTCATACACTTCCTCTGACATCCTCACTTCTCTATGCAGGACGTCCCATCACACCCAGGCCTCCTGCACAAATGCAAACATGCTCTTAAAGGCTTACAGACTTTGAACTGTGAATCTAAACAAATTCATATTTCACCCTGGGTTAACAATTAATCCTTGGTAAATTTGGATTTCACATGTAAACACTGGTTCAACAATCATTTGTATATTCGCAGGGTTAGACAGTACGCCACCCCAAAAAATGTTTGCTGCTTGTACAAATTATGTATTTAAAAGGAGATGAAACAACACTATTCTTGAGACAACTTAATTGTTTTATGTTCAATCCACTTAACCATTAATAGTTAACTTGATTGATTTGTGTTGGGACAACATAAATGGATTGTGTGGAACCCTGCATTTTTACATTGTAGTTTTATACAGGATAAATATGGGAAAATATGTCAAATAACTGTGCTCTGGTTGTCTTAAATCTTCTTAAAAGTAGTACATACACTATATTGTTGTTGCTTTACTGCAGTTAACATATTTGCTGTTAGGACATATTTGTCCCCTTAGGTGTTGAAGCTAAATGGTACAAAAAGCACATGAATATTTAATGGGGTAATGATCAAGTACGTTTGTTTGTTTCCAAATAATTTGCTGCAACTTCCTTGCATCCCTTTACAGCATCTACAGGGTTCCCACATTTGCAAACCAATTGATTTTAACTATACATTTGTCAATTAATTTAAAGTTTGATATCAGACAAAACAGGTTTCCTCGTTTAAAACCACAAGAGCAATACACACTGTGCTTTAGTGTGAAAGCCTTTTAGCATTTTAAAGTCTTGTTTTCAAGGTAACCCCAATCTTTTGTGGTCGCCAAAAGTTTCCACATTACTCATCCCTGCACAGGAAGAAGAAGAGGAAAAAAAAAAAGCTGTGGGTATATCCTGTCCACACTTCTCAGAGAAGCCAGATTTAGTACATTTTAGCCCTGGGCTTGTTGTGAAGTGACAGAAAGAGAGAGATGTTGCCCAAGTGTCACTGTCACTATATAAGGAATATTCCACAGGCATTTTAAAGCTGCTAGACGTCAGACATGTCCGTACAGCTGGCACAAAGGAAACCTCCATTGCTTCAGAGGGCTGGTGATGGTCTCTGAAGTTTTAGGAGGAATCCTTCTTGACTCAGGGTGAGTTTAGACGGGTCCGACAGCTCACAGTGAGATGGTGAGAGAAAGAGAGAGTCCTACGTATTAATCCGTGAAGTGGTGCAATCTCTGAAATGCCAGGTAATCTCAACAATGCAGCTTTTTATGGCCTTACCACGGAGACAACATTAAAACCAAAGTCCAAAGCCTCTATTCTTATCTTGACCCTAATCCAAAACAACTCCACATCTTGCTTATGTTTCTGTCACATTTCATCCCTCAAACTCTTATCATGCCGTACAGATCCTCAAGCGTGGCACACATTCAAATGAGCAGGATGATGTGTTACGGCCTAATCTTTCCCCAAAATCACTTTCCTATTACACACAGCATGAGGCCCATTCAATTTCTATGGAAGAGGGCCAGTAATAGCATTATCATGCTAGTTTGAGTGAAGATGGTCTGTAATCCATGGCATGCCAATCAGATCTTTATCTAACACTCGTGTGTCAGACATCGCTTAGAGATTTACTTATTTTCATGGCAGGCAAATGATACTAGAGGCAGACAATAAAACAACAATCCAGTGTAAAAAAAAAATCTAATGCGGTAACGCCAGTGTTTTCTTTACACACTGCAAATAACTTGCTCCTGAAAATGTGGTTGCATGCTTTTTTTCATGAAAACTATTTTGGTCAGATTCTTGTAGCATGGTTGTATATAAAAATATACAATGATAAAAAAATAAATAAATAAATGAAAAAAAAATTATCAAAATCACCATATGTGACCCTGGGCTACAAAAATAGTTTTTAATTGAGATGTATGCATCACCTGAAAGCTGAAAAATAATGCAACATAAGACTTTTTTTGTAGTCCAGGGTCACATGTATATCAAAAAAAGTTAAGTTTTTTTATAAACTACATTAAATTACATGAAACTATCATGTCAAATCTAAATGTATAATTATCCTTAAAAACAATATAATCGTAAAATAAATTCTCAAATACCATTGATTAATTAACAATTTAGCCCATATTTTTATTTTTGTTTTTTTTATAAACAACTTGCTGTTGATTAATTACTTCTGCATAAGGAAGGAGCCATCACATAGTAGTGATGGTGCCAACTCCCAATAAACATTATCTGTTATGAGAAAAGCTGCTAATCTGGTCTCAGATCAGCAGTGAAGGGCACCTTCTTACCGACACAGAAAGAAACCTGCTGTTTCCAACAGATGGACTGCAGCAGAATGGCCCCTTCGGACAGAATTTTTGGGTTTTAATCTATAAACTCAAAATGGACCACTATAATGAGCAAAAAAAAAACATTGAAGGGAGTTTAATGAGAACAGAGCACTTGTGTGCAAAGGAATTCAAAATATTTTCTCACTATGACATTTTTAGCCTGCTTTATCCTCAGACAATATCAGAGCAATGCAAACAAAGAACGTAGAGAAACTTGGACAATGAGACCCCCATCCACCATACAAAAAGCGCACACATTCATTCTTTAGACAAAATGGAGGTCAAACTGAAAAGAACAACAACAACTAGTGTTTGAGATGGTGAGTGTGTATATGGGGGTCGGAGATGTACAAATTCACGACCCATGACCCACAGGAGCCTATTTGTCTAGATCTGCTATCGATCCCAACCAGAGAAGGCTTTAGTCTCAGAGGGCGAGTATCTGGCTGTGAGCTGCTTGCATGAGCTCCTGGGCTTTACAGCACTTAAATGGTGAACTGAAGTGTAGCGAGAGGAAAAAGTAAACAGACCCAAGGTCAAGAGAGACTGTAAGAGAACCAGAAAGAAAGGAAGCAAGCAATGAAACACGGGAGGCTGGGGAACATCCATAGATTGATGAAGGCAATGCAGCTGACAGAACATTTGTGGCTGTGGCCATGACAACAGGACTGCAAACCGCTGATAAAAAGTGACTGTGTGGTGCCCAAAATGCTAATGTTTTGGAACAGAAAAATAACTGCATATTGGATGTTATTAATGAACTCCAAAAGACAGTTAATAGTTTACAGTTGAGCAAACTGCAGAAGTGAATAGAGAGTAGCAGAAAGTGTAGCAGAAGGGAAGCAGTCACACTAAATCCCATTGTCTCCTGCTTCACTGTGCCACTTCCTCTGACAGGCGCTTCAAAGGACACGGCATTTCCTGTTTAATTGGCCACAGCCAGTGTCGCGCGACTCGCTAAAGCATTGCATCAGTCTTGAGACCCTATTCACAGCTATATTCTAAGAAAACATACCATACTAAGTGCTTTTAAGACCAAGTAAATAAAGAGGAATTTAAAGGGAATGTCAACATCATATAAATGTACATTTATATGAAGCACACTAGGAGTTTTGAGCTATTGCGAAAACAAGTTTAATCCCCTTAACATTTTATTTCAGTTAATTAGTTTAAGCTTTGAATATTTTTTTATTTTATTTAGAAATAACTTTCACCGAATCTTCTGATCACACAGTAAAAAGTGTGATATTTTTTCTTGCTTTGTTTTTCCAGTTTTCATCTTTTCACATTTACTTGAGATGCAAAAAGTCTTGTTTTCTGTGAAAATTATCAAAATTAGTTAAGTTAATGAATAAAACAAGAAATATCTGCCAATGAGATCAGAGGAATCAACTTAAGTGAATTGAAAAAAAAAAGGCAGATGGCAGATATTTTCTCGTTTTAAGCATAAACTCATTAGTTTTGTAATATTTGCTAGAAAACAATTTTTTTTTACTTTTTTACATTTTATAACATAATATTATTTATAATAGTACTGCATCTCAAGCAAGTGCAACTTGATTTAAGGATGTTAAAACAAAATAGAGGTAGTTTTGCATTCATTTAACCTGCTCTTAGAAAACCCACAGAATCCATGAAAAATAAAGAAATTACTATATTTAAAAACAAAATTAAAATATTTAATTGACTAGATTTTCTGGAAAACACCCAGTAAAACTGCATTTTTAAAGGAGGGTGGGAGTGTGAAGTGATAAGTGCATTTTTTAGTATTAATTGCATTATTGTTCTTAGTATTTAAAGCACTTTATAATACATCAACGACAACCTATTTTGCTTAATCTCAGAATCAATTTTTTTAGATTTCTTTTTTTCTGCATAACAGAAGCTGACCCAAGCTTCACAAGCATTTTCAAGCTGGTGCTTCTTTCCGACAGCTCCGCAAACAGCACTGCATGATGGGAACCAAAAAGGCAGCCTGCCATATATGTGGCGATGACCCTAATCATGGCGCATCTGCCATCTGCTACGATGATGTCTCTCATCAGACAGCATGTTGCTGCTGCACCAATCATGTCTCCACTGTGATAAGACGAGGGCCAATCAAGGCACACTAGATTTGATTACAGAAGCTCAATGACTGATAACCTTGGGAATGATTTGCGATCACTTCCATTGGGAGAAAAAACAAAAACGGAATACTAAAGAGTCACATGAAGGATGGGATAAGGAAAAATCTAACAAATGAGTATGAAAATGATAGTATCTGTTATGCTGCGAACAGTGAAGAGAAAGATTTTCATTAGACACTGGAGGAAAATGGAGGTCAGGATGGAAAGGGCAGTGCTGCATGATAAGTGAACCACACACACACACACACGCTATTTTACAACAGCCATAAACTTGCAGCACAAGGACCATGTCACTGCATCAGCTAGTGCAATGAATCCTTAAAGTGCAGGAGGAAGGGAATGGCAAAGAATGGATGAGAGAAAGAAATAAATAAAGAAAAGGGAGTCATCCAGAAAGACATGCAGCTCGTGATCATCTCAGCATTTAATAGAACATGACTGTTCTCACATTCTCATGTGAATAAGTGATGAAGACGGTCATGTGAAGGTTTTCTGGATGAATTGAGATTGCAGCGAGTGCTGTTGTACAAGGATGTTGAGTGAAAACACACACCTCCCATGAGTGAGGGAGTGAAAAGATGTAGAGAACAAGAGGACAGATGCACGTTAAGTACATGCATCAAGGGAGAGCTCAATATGAATTCACTTGAAAATGCAGGGAAAGCCAACGGTTGGATAATAGATGACCAATAAACACATTTGTGATGACTGAAAAAATGAAATTATCTTTGATACCGATAAGGAATTTAAAACCATACATTTAAACTAATAATGTGTTTGGGAGAGACGCACAAATAGAATTTAATTCAGAACATTCCAGTAATGACTTTAACACTAGAGGCAATCATTTCGACCATTTTTAAAATTAGTAATTTAATAACTTCCAAATAAAACATAACTATATTACCCTGAATTTCCTAAATGTGTATATTTAATTCTAACATTGTTATGCTATAAAAACTACAAAACACACATTGGTGCATCTCTATGCCTCATCATAAGAAACACCATCAGTAAGTAGTATCCTTAAAGCAAAAAGTTTTTGTATTCTTCTAAAACTTAAATGTTTAATTAATGCATGTACAGTCGTGGTCAAAAGTTTTGAGAATTACACAAATATTGGAAATTGGAAAAGTTGCTGTTTAAGTTTAATAGCAATTTGCATATACTCCAGAATGTTATGAAGAGTCATCAGATGAATTGCAAATTCCTTCTTTGCCATGAAAATTAAATTAATCCTGAAAAAAACTTTCCACTGCATTTCATTGCTGTCATTAAAAGACCTGCTGAGATCATTTCAGTAATCGTCTTGTTAACTCAGGTGAGAATGTTGACGAGCACAAGGCTGGAGATCATTATGTCAGACTGATTGGGTTAGAATGGCAGACTTGACATGTTAAAAGGAGGGTGATGCTTGAAATAATTGTTCTTTCATTGTTAACCATGGTGACCTGCAAAGAAATGCTTGCAGCCATCATTGTGTTACATAAAAATGGCATCACAGGCGAAGGATATTGTGGCTACTAAGATTGCACCTAAATCAACAATTTATAGGATCATCAAGAACTTCAAGGAAAGAGGTTCAATTCTTAACAAAGCTTCTGGGTTTCCAAAAAAAGTCCAGCAAGCACTAGGATCATCTCCTAAAAAGGATTCATCTGTGGGATCGGAGTACCACCAATGCGGAGCTTGCTCAGGAATGGCAGCAGGCGGGTGTGAGTGCATCTGCAAGCACGGTGAGGCGAAGACTTTTGGAAGATGGCCTGGTGTCAAGAAGGGCAGCAAAGAAGCCACTTCTCTCCAAAAAAAAAAACATCAGGGACAGATTGATCTTCTGCAAAAAGTATAGCGAATGGACTGCTGAGGACTGGGGCAAAGTCATATTCTTCGATGAAGCCCCTTTCTGATTGTTTGGGGCATCTGGAAAAAGGCTTGTCCAGAGAAGAAAAGGTGAGCGCTACCATCAGTCCTGTGTCATGCCAACAGTAAAGCATCCTGAGACCATTCATGTGTGGGGTTGCTTCTCATCCAAGGTAGTGGGCTCACTAACAATTTTGCCCAAAAACACAGCCATGAATAAAGAATGGTACCAAAACACCCTCCAACAGCAACCTCTTCCAACAATAGTTTGGTGAAGAACAATGCATTTTCCAGCACGATGGAGCACCGTGCCACAAGGCAAAAGTGATATCTAAGTGGCTTGGGGACCAAACTTTGGGACCATACAAAAACCAACTAATTCTGACAAACTCCAAGAAGTGATTATTAAAGAATGGGTTGCTATCAGTCAGGATTTGGCCCAGAAGTTGATTGAGAGCATGCCCAGTCAAATTGCAGAGGTCCTGAAAAAGAAGGGCCAACACTGCAAATATCGACTCTTTGCATAAATGTCATGTAATTGTCGATAAAAGCCTTTGAAACATATGAAGTGCTTGTAATTATATTTCAGTACATCACAGAAACAACTGAAACAAAGATCTAAAAGCAGTTTAGCAGCAAACTTTGTGAAAACTAATATTTGTGTCATTCTCAAAACTTTTGGCCACGACTGTACAACATTTTTATTTTATTTTTGCAGACCTGGAATAATTGAACCCTTTTTCAAAATAATGAAAGAAAACGCACCTTCCCAGTAACAGCAGACCACACTTTGAGCGTGTTGTCGTCTGAGCCGCTCACTATGCGGTTTCCACAGAACTGGAGGCAGGTGATGACATGGTCGTCATGGCCTTTCAACACCTGGAAATGGAAGGTACAGGAGAGAAAAAAAGATGATTAATTACAACCTCAACAGAAATGCTAGTATTTCAGTGATGTGTGAGAATGACGTCAAACTGCTGATGTGGCAATTGAAACTGTGACAGTTTCACCTGATCACCATAGTTACAAACAAGTGCTTTGCAAGCTTGCTGCTAGCAGCACACCAACAATACATTTCAAACTCTTCTAATCAAACACATCTGATTAACTCGTCAGTTCTTCAGTAGAGACTCCAACACCTGAAATGAATGAGTCAGCACAGGAAGACATGGGAGAAAAAAAAGTAAGTGTACAGTTGGTTACTTATCAGGAACAGTGTTGGGAAATACTAAAGTAAGCAACTGCTTCTGGTCTGGTGCAGCTAATAAGATAAAATTCATACTTTTGGCACGCACTGCACCTTTAAGATAATTTTAAAGTAGCTCTTTACAGGCTGGTGCAGGCGTTTTCTTAAACATTAGCACTAATATCTGTTCCAGGTCTGAGCCCCAGGTGACAGGCTGATGGGTGTCTCTCTAAAGGAATTCAAAATTAGATATCCAAGTGATTAAAGTGATTTAAAAGATTGCCTTCAGTTACAGTGAAGCAAAAAAATGAAAGCAGGTACTAACTGTCTATGTTCAAAACTCTGGTGTCATTTTTTCAGTGCTGCATATATTTAATCAAATTCGGGAAAAACTGTAATATTGTGAAATGTTACTATTTAAAATCTATTTTAATACATTTTAAAATGTTATTTATTTCTGTAATGTAGGATTTCCAGCAGCCTATTAATGTAGTTCAGTGTCACATGATCAAAAATCATGATAACATGCTGGTTTGGTGCTCAAGGAACATTTCTTCTTATCAGTGCTGAAAACAGTTGTGCAGCTTCATTTATTTTGTTTTGCTTTTCTAGCATTAACAGCATTCATTTAAAATAAATGTCTTTACTATTACTTTTGAGCAATTTGATGCCCTTATACTGAATAAAAGTAATATCCTTAAAGAATCTTACTAATCACAAAACTACTGAATGAGTGTATATCCAGTTAAAATGATATATTTGCTACCCTGGACCAGTCTTATGTTTATTTTGGCATTAGATAAAAACACATTGTATGGGTCAGAACTTTTCTTTTATGTCAGAAATCATTAGACTAAGTAAATATCATGTACATTAACATATTTAGTACATTTCTTAATGTAAATATATCAAAACTAAATTTGATTAATCGCATTGCTAAGCGATGTTTTTTTTTTAACCCTCAGATTCCAGATTTCCAAGTAGTTTTACTTGGTAATCGCCAAATATTGTCCTGTCCTAACCAAGTATACATCACTAAAAAGCTTATTCATCAAGTTTTCACGTGATGCATACACCTCAGATAAAAAAAAAGAGACACTTATGTATATAATGACTACAAATAATACATATTTCTGGGACACTTGTATAGATTTACACTTGTCACTGTGCCAGTGGCCTGGACATAATCACAAGGAATCTCATTAAAAAGTGATATTAACCCATGAAGTCTACATAAGACGCTAAGAAGTGGAATACGTATGAAGTAGAAGTGTAAACAGAAAGTGATGAAGACTGCTACCTTAGGTGACTTGAGGTCTCCTCTCCTCCAGTTGGTGTCTATTCTGTGTTGTCTGATGTAGGCACTCTTCCAAGGACTATGTGTGAACCCTGGCTTGATGACCTTCCTTCTCTTAATGTGCAAGGGCTCATCAATACCTGCAATAGGGACGGGGTTTATCTTGGTGACACTAATGATTCAATGCATAGTTTTGCTTGGCCTACTAATCAGTCAGGGAACTATTTTATATATTTGAGATGTGGTTAAGGAATACATTTCAAAAGTCAAACAGTTTATGGTAGTTATGGTAGAGAGAAAAAATAATAAT
>CAIGQW010054471.1:7569345-7589284 GCA_903798125.1 Danio choprae
TTTTTACCTTCTTCTTTGCATTTTTCCCTCCAGAGCAGGTTGTCCTCTGCTAGAATACGCCAGTAACGACACGTTTGAGCTGCCTGAAGCAGATCCTTTGGCTCCAGAAATGACAACACGTGCAAAGCCAACTACAACAAGACAGAGACAGAAAGATTCAGACATCGGGAACATCAGGAGAGGGTGAGGCTGATGGAGAAATAAAGAACCTCTTTATTTTATACAATGTTCTCCACCCAAAAAAATTTATGTATGGATGTGTGTTTGCAGTATGTGTGCTTTTGTGACATACTGTATCAGGACACAAATTTGTATAATGACATAGTTTTGACAGGCATTACAAGCAGAAGTTGTCCCCATTTTTTAAAAGCATATGAAGCTATACATCATATAGAATGAGTTTTCAGAAATCTCCTTTCCTGTGAAAAAACAAAAAAATCAGTTTCGGGTTATTGGGTTTAGGGATGAGGTTGGATTAGGGCAATAAATACAGCTTGTTCAGTAAGGAAAACCTATGGAATTTCCCCACAAATCTAATAACAAATCTATATCACTAGCATTTATTTTCACACAAAGTATGTTGGTCCAATATTCAATAAAAAAAAATGTTTTAAAACATGGGGAGCTCCTAGCATTATTCATCCTATTTAAAGTCTTGATGACATCAGTTAAGCAATGAAGCACACATTGTTCCCCCTTGATCTCACATTTTTAAGTGTGCTTCCACTTTGCAAAGACCTCTGTGAAGACAGAGCATGTCCAAACAGTTCCACCAAATCTTATGCAATCTATATTAAAGGTTGCAGTCTGAGATTCCACTATGCGTACAGTATTAGCCTGAAGGAGCTTTTTCCACAATCTGCCTCGATCAGGCAGACAGACACACCCTGCATACTACTGCACCGGCACTGAACATAAACAACATATGACAGGTGAAGGAGGACAAGAACTGCAAGCTGAAACAGCGACGGAGAGAAGAGAGGATGAAAGGAAGAGGGCTGCCATTAAAGAAAGAAAAAGAGCAGGAAAAGGTGGGGGAGGGGTGGTTTCATCTCTATATTCATGAAGAGAAGCTCAGAGTTGTAAGATCTTTCTGAAGAGGTGTAAGAGAGGACATGTCTGTCATTTGAAGCACTTGCTTTTCTCTAAAAGCAATCTGTCAAATATTAGAGCAATGAAGTGGAAGACTGTTAAAAATAAAGGAAATTAAAGGATATGTTTACAGATAAGGAATTTCAATCCATGAATCACTATGGTTTATTTACCACCCAACTACCCAAACTCATTCACGCATTAGGAAATGTAAGCATTTTATAAGGTGTTTATTTTGTATTGAATTTAAATATGAAATGCCCAAATAGTGAAACTCTCAGTGGGCATAAACCGATTTTTCAAGACAATAAATTAGATTTTTCAAATTTCATACAAACTAACTACCAGTTTACAAAAAATAAAATACCATGACAGCATGTTGGGTTCTGTATTATAAATGACAGTGCCTCGCCTTGGTTCTGGAAGTATTTTTCTCATTTATTTTACCATAGACATTTGAAACCAAGTCTTCGTTAAAGAGAGACAATCAATGAACCAAAACCACTAGCTAAGCTAGGGGAGTTAAAAAAATATATTAAAAGAAAATACCAGGCTGTACTAAATGACTTAATGAGGGAAGCTCATTAAGAACAACAACCTCATTAAGCATTACTTACGACAAGTATAAAGAACAAAAATGAAGCAAATCATTTTATGGTAATCTTTTATGTTATCTAACATGTCTGGTATTATTGCATAGTATTATAAAAAAATCAGTCAATACTGCAGATGCAGGTATTCTAACATGAGTATAAATATAGCAGCAAATACACACAGTAGGCAACTGTTTACAGACCAGCTTGTCCATTCCAATTTGCTGGACAGCCATAAAAGCTGATAGCATAATCAAATGCATTAAAAGCCTCAACTCTTAGATAAGGTATGTATTAAACAGTACATAAATTACTATTAAAATTCTATTCCCCTAAAGACAAGGAATGGAACTTTTGCTTCCAGAAGCAGACCACTGACTGCACCCTATTGCACATAATGCTCTTTGAATGTATCTTTTGAAGGTGAAAGGGTCACCGATTCAAAGCCAAATTTGCTAGGTTAGTGGCAGCAAATATTTGAAAGACAACTAACTTCAGGCATTCTGAATGAATATGCACTCAAAAAATATAAATAAATCATTGATGTAACTTCATTTAATTATGATATATTTCCACTTATTTTGAATCGTGCTATTTTAACTTATTTTAGGCAAATAAAACCCAAGAGCAAAATAAATTTTTAAATCGATGTCAAATCCCTATTACTTGAAATACCTTGTGGATTACTGTCACCTTGAACACAGCTAACTCTTGTTGAGCCAAATAAATCTCAATCACTTCATTTGGACAACCAAAATTGTGTTATTTACTGCAGTTCATACTTAAATGCTTTAACGATGCTTCCTGTTGACTGCTTTTAGAACTAGCATCAGTACAGTTATGGCTAACATTAATGTGGATTACTCACCTGGAACACAGCAAACTCTTGTTGAGCCAAATAAATCTTAATCCCTTCATTTGGACAACCAAAACTGTGTTATTTATTGCAGTTCAAACTTAACAGTTTTAACCATGCTTACTGTTGACTGCTTTTAGAACTAGCATCAGTACAGTTATGGCTAACATTAATGTTTTAAATAAAACTGCCAACTTCTAAAGCATAAGTGGCACTCCTCTGCAAGGTACAAACCTCAAAACCTTACTTGATATTCTTCTAAATCTTTAAACTAAGTGGAGATTAAACTCTGACAAGCCTTTCTATTAACTTAAAACACTTAAGATTCATTTTATGGTCAATCATTTTTCCCTCTTAATGCAATGCCGCACAATGCATGCTGGAAACTACACATCCACAACCCAGGTAGTTACACCAACATAACTCCATGTTGTCACAACACAAATTTATTTGCCTTAACTTGTTATTTTTTACAAACTTAAGTGGACTGAAAACAAAACAAATAAATCGTACAAAAAACAAAACAAAACAAGAATTGTGCTGTTTCAGTTCATTTTAAACAAGTAGTTTGAGCATGCAACAAAAATCTTTTTTGTGTGTGTGTGTGTGTGTGTGTGAGTGAGTGATTTTGGGGGTTCTATTTACCTCTCTGGGGAGCAGTGAGATGAAGTCTCTCTGAAACTGCGGTTCGATCACCTGCATCATGTGTTTGACCTGCGTGGGCTCACAGCTGTCGATCAACTCATCCAGCGCAAGCAGCTTCTCTGGGCCACTCCAGCTCTAACACACATCAGTACATCATATTAGACCAGCAACATCTTTCAATTAACGAGCAATGCAGCAAATCATTTCCAGAATACATTATTTCAGATATGAACTTAACCACGATGGTTCCTGTGAGTCAAGTAGGGAACTTCCCAGGGTTTGTTTTCCCCATATTAAGCTGTGGTCAATTTCATCCAGTTGAATCAAAATGTTTGGCTGCTCTCACTCTGTTCATAGTTTAATTCGCTCTCAGTGAGGACGTGCTACACCACAGAGATTGAGCCAAAGTCATTCCGCTCTGAAGCGCATCAAATGAGGGAGGAGGATTGCTCAGGGATGTTTATGATGGAAGAGGGATGCACAGAAGAGGACTATGGGGAGGTAAAGCACCAGTAATTTACAGCTGAAATGCTTCAGCTGGGGAACTCAGATTTGTTGTCGCAATCTGGTTTATGTCTATATGCGTTTATGCAACCATGTTATTTTTAACAGCACAAACTTGTCAGACACCATTAAACAGGTGAGCAAAATCAGATTAAAATGTGTGGATTTTTAACACTACTAAAATAATGAAGTAAAAAGAAATATTTACAGGCTTTTTCAGACCATCTATGAACTACAGTAATATTCTGCAATTTGTTATTACTTTAAGAACTTTGACTTAAGATTTAGACTAAGATTTTGAAACAGATAATGCACAAATAGTAATTTCAGTTGAATGATTTACTGATAACAAAAACTTAAAAAATGTGGGTTCAGTTTTCTTTTTTAATTAACATTAATTGAGCAAGAACACTTTCTATTAAAAATTATAGAAAATACCTTTACAATGTTAAATACAAAATGTTATACAAAAAATACAAATGTTGCGTTACATTTAAAACCACATAAATAATTGTTGTGGTTTAAGACTTTTTATTGATCTAAAAAGGCAAAAAAGAACCAGGTTTTTACATAAAAAAACATTAAGAACCAGAAGAACCAGTTTCAACAATAATAACGTAATGTTTCATGGTCATAATGGCATAACAGGATGAATTCTGTAGGATCTTGGGATCAATAATCTACCATATTTATGTGCACATTAAAATACTTCTACACATTCTTTAAAATTGACATTTCCAATATCACAAATTTGAATTCTCTGCCAGGCTTTCCATGACTGTCTGAACCATGCGTTTACAAAAAAAAAAATGACAAGGTTGCAATTCTAGTGGCCGACTTCAACCCTGAGCACACAGAACTGCCACTAAGATCCATCACCACAGGCTTCCACTGCAGAATGCAGAAATGAGACATTTAATGTGAATCACGTAAGCGATACTGGAGCCCAGAGCTGCTGACTCACAGGGAAGCGGGGTGTCATTTGCACCTCCAGAAATAAGCCTTACAATAAACTCAGAACAGAAACAAACAACTCATTAAGCACCGACAGAGAAAACAAGCAAAAAACTATTTTCTGAAATCACAGCACAGGCGGACCACGATCGACAGGAAGTAATACATTACTATTGATTCTATCTTAAGACAGCATCTAATGACTCGCCTTTGACGTCATGAAGGATTTTGTCCACAACCCCAGTGCAATTTTATTAAAGGATTTTGTGTAGAAAGGAAAATCTAGCATGAGTCTCAAAATTTATTCGAAAGAAGCCAGAACACATCTTGGGCGAAACTTTCAGCATTAGACAAAAGCTTCTTCATCCTTTCAGTCAACACAGGTATCTGCTATTTCATGCCAGAGCAGCTTCGTTAAGCCTGAGGCTGATCAAGCCTGTAATTATCCATAAGGCAGAGCAAACACGGACTGAGGTGGAGCCTCGGTTTTCTGTCGAGGCTTGAATTGTTGTTCTAGTGTGACGGATATGACAATGATTCAAATGGCTGCAATCTTATGTCATTACAACTGCATATCCTTAAATAGCTAGTTTATATTCTGTCAGATTTTTGTAAGAGAACGTAATTGATGCCTTAAAAGCAAAGGTCATTTCCTGCCAATTCCATCAGCCGTTTATTTCATTTGTGGTCATGTTGCACTGATGCATTCCCTCATTTTAATTTAGTTGGGAATACAGTTAGATTTGGTTGCCACAAATTGAGAATAGCTTCAAGCAACTTAAAACCCTTTTTGTTAAATTTGGACCATATAGTTCTAATTCTGTCATTCAACTGTGGTCACTCTATGCTAACCCGTTCCTTCATTTTAGTTTAATTTATATGCAAAGTAAAAAAAAAAGAAAGAAAAAGAAACATTGTTCACCAATTAAGAAGCCTAACTCATTCCCTCGTTTCAAATTTGTTAAAACTTAAATTGAGGAAATTAATTCATTAGAACAAATTCTCAATTAAACCCTAAATGTCTTGCTGCTTTAATTTAGTTCTAAATTAAAATAGAAGAACTAATTAGTACAGCATGGCCAAGACAAAACAACAGAAATCAGATCATACTGCTTGTTATAAGAAAACACAAAACAACAATCTCTAGATTCTGATGATAAAGTCTGATTATTTGAAGCTGCAGTAAAAGACCGATATATATGGTCATCTATGACTGAAATTGCATTAAGTGACAATTGTAAATGGAGCAAAATTGTTAATGATAATAATCAAAAATAATAAATAAGCCTCGAGACAGTGATTTTTACAAGTCTGGACCACTACTTTGCATTATGCACTTGCAGTGATACTAGTTTACTTGGTTAGCTCCATCTGTAATGTCTTGCCATAAACTCAATGAAACTGATTGGCTGAGCTTACCTGAAAGGTGCGGAGCCACTCTTGGAGGCCTGTTGGGGGCTGAATGGATGTGATCCGTCGTCTCTGTGGAACCTGCCCATTGACCGCTCGCAGGTCCCCAAATGTTGCTGGGTATTGCTGTCCTGTGGGACTGTGTTTGAGCATTGAGGGGGAAATAGAGAGAGAGAGAAAAAAGAGATAAATAATTAGACTTTGTGAGCAGAAAGAGACTAAATATGCTTTAAAACCTATTCATTGAAAGCATGTGTAATAAAAATATTCTAAGGGCATTCTGGTGAAGAATTTATGACAAGTCGCTGACAGGAGACATCTGTATTGTGGTAATTTAAGAATATGAAAAGGCCAGAGCAAGCCCCTATTTTATGGAAGATTTCAAAACAAAATGGCTCAATGTGTGTACTGTGGATATGAAAATTGGAGTCTTTATTTTAAAACAATAGTTTGAGAATTACAGCCAAAACCAAAGTGGTGAGCGTGGACTGAATCAGTGCCAGATGTACACTACAGTCCACTTTTGCTGCTGTTGTGGTCCAACATTAGACACAACATGACCATTTACCTCAGCCTCAGAACTCAATCAGTCAGCATGATTTCACTCAACCACCTGCTCCAAACCATTAATTCTGATGTTTATCTTCAAGGAAACTAGACCCTGACAATTAAACTAAGAAACAGTTTGTTTGGAGACTCCAATAATTCTAAATAGACGAGCAAATTAACTTATAATTCCAAGATTTTAATACTAAGAAGAAGAAAAAAGGCTATTCGCTTGTAGTTGAGTTGTTAAATATAAGAAAAAGGTTATCACAGTTCTTTGTGAATGTATTTCTCTGCAGCTTTTACTAACAGACTGTAATCTTGGAAAACTAGGGATAGACAAAGGCATTTTTGTTTTTCAGCCTAAAGAAAAAAATGAAAATTAGCAAAAAAGGCTGCTGTAACAGTGTTCAGCTTGGATATTTCGCTCACGTATCTGTATACATATCTAAACATACACTGCCTATGCCAACAGGACATTTCTATGTAGAATACTTGTTCCTGCTGCTTGAAATAGCACTACTATGCTGTCATGGTAACATTGCTAAAATGACACTGGTTATATTATTGGATTATGGGTTTTAAAATCAGTATAAATACAGTTGATTGTAAAAAAAAAATAAAAATAAAAAAGTCTTACAAAATTACTTTATATGATTTTAATACAATAATAAAAAAAATAGTACAAAGCATTTTTGGTTTCGGTTTTTGGCCAAGTGCATTCAGTGTTTTCAGTTTTGGCTAAATTTTCATTTCATCGCTATAGAAAACTCAAAGATTTTTACTCCGAAGGACAAAATGTTGATGTTCCAAGATGGTGGATGCTCTGTTTTTAGTCACATCAGTGTTATATCTTACCTATAAACCATTATGCCACTACAACTGTGATAACTTGGCTTTTTGTAACGTATAAATAGCAATACTATGCAGCTGAAAGGACAGTTTCATAACTCTGGTCTCTCTGGGTCAAATGAACATATGAATATCCATTTGTCAAAGGCAGAGCATATTCATTGTCATTGAGGCATTAGATGGTGTGGGTGTTTAAATTAAGATGGCGATCTATAAATGATTAATCATGCAGCTCTCATGGGAACCCCTTTTTCTTTTTTATCATTATAATATAGAGTCAAAATATATTCAAAAGTATAATGTATGCAAACTATTAAGAAGAGAAGCACATTCCCACTTGTGGTGAGAAAGGGACACAGTTGTCCCATGTCAGCAGTCCTTACTGCATACATGCGTCTCTGGGGTCCCAAACTAACACCAAAAAGACAATTCAGCACTCCTTCCCTGCACTCTATTAAAGTAGGAATACCTTCCCTAGTGTAGAAATGAACAGATGAGAAAGAGGGAAGGAAGAAAAGTGGCTACCTGGTAGTGAAATCTTCCACAAAACGGATTCATATTTAATGGGATTTGAGACTGAGATGCCAAGATGCTTCAATTACCCAACACACAACTGCTGCCTGGTTGGTTGTATTCTGTTCTACTAGTACAGTAAGAACAACAAGACACCAGCATTCTGACAATAAGGCATGGATGGATGCTTGCCAGAGTGGCTGCTGAGCTTGGGATTGCAGACTAAGGAACCTATTGAATGCATTTATGTTAAGTGACTGTGTCATTTGTGACCCATTAACTGGCACCAAACAAAAAATAAATAAAAAAATAAAATAGATCTGCATTTGCTGGAAAATGAATGTACCTGCAAAATCAGCAAGCAATTGTTGCAGTGTAAAGGCAGCTTGATTAGATTTATTCAAGACCACAATTTGGTGTGCAAATGTTTCAAAATAAATTGTAAATTTAGAGAGAAAAAAATAGAATCACGCAAATAATTTTCAAATAAAGCTCCATTTCAATCCTATGTGATAAAAAGAGCTCAATGATCATCTTAAGCAAAAAAAAAAAAGTGGAAACCGCTGAAGCCTTTTTATTTTTTTTATTCAATACTTGTGGTTTAAAGCATGGGGAAAATGAACACCATGTTCCTTAGTGCTCAAGGGCAGATTCCTTAAGTCTGAGAGCGACAGCGTGTCAGACAGTAGGAGGTTATTGCAACCAAACAGTTGAAAACATTACTTAAAATTCAGGCAAAACCATATGACACTTTTGATGCACATCAAAGATTTTATGTGCTAAATTTGTGTCTAGTGCATCCTATTTTAATTATCATCTGTATCCATCCAGCATTTTTGATTGCTATCTTAAAGTCTGCGTAAATTATGTGGAATGAAACCTGGAGAACAGATACACGATCATACATTAAAGATTATTTTCTATTTTAAAAATGTCACACACATGGTCCCTCAGAAATAATTGCAATTTTCTTCCTGGTGCTCAGGAAATGTCTCTTCAATGAAGGTATTAATGAAGAAAAGCTTATGTAGTTTGCTTTTGTGGAAACCTTTATACGCTTTTCCTAGTAGTGCATGATCCAAATATCTTTCATGAATAGACTGTTAAAGCATATAATGCAGATGTTTTGTAACATTACACATTCCTTTCATCTTTTGCACAAATCAATTAAATGTGTGATGGTTAATAATGTGTGTACATACACATTACACATACATATGCACTTATTATATACTATATATACACACTCAGAGAGAGCTCAGATTAACAATTATTTACTATTTTGTGGATGTGCCTAAAGCATTTTGCCAGTTTCAAATAAGGTGGCAGCAGTTTTACCTTGGACAGGGCTTTTTTCCTGAAGGGAAAGATCGAACCTCTGGGCCATGGTCCAACTTTCTCTTCATCTGCAACAAAGTGAAATAAAGGTGCAGGTTAGTTTGGGTTTATAGAGTGCGAGACAATAATGACAACATAACCACAGACCCAACGCTACATTATGATAATGAAAGGATGCATTGTCAAAAAAGAATTTTAAAAACATTCCTCAAGCCATTTAAAACAACATACTCCTTATCCACCTGTGTTTTTTTTCTATGCCAAGGGGTTACCGAGTGAGTTCGACTGTGTGCTGGGTATTGTGCTAGATCTCTCACCACCAAATGTAGGCCAGAAAAAAGGAAGGTCATGTCCACTTTATAGTGACATGCCACAGAAAAGATAAAGTCTGACAGCTGATGCGAACGCTTGTCATGTGAGGCTTCAAAGAGGTGTACCGGATACACACACACACACACACACACACACACACACACACATCTCATAGGAGTTGGAAAAGGGGGCACATGCACACAAACACACATCTGTGAGGGCGTGACAGGCACTGTGCTTTCACAACAGCCTAAATTTATGTGGGCATAAAGAGGAAAGAAAAAAAAAAAAAAAAGAGCAACGCTATGCTTCACTGTCTCTTTCTATGTCACCCACCCCTCCACCCCACCCATGCTGAAATGATCCTGGTTTTGCAGCATAGTTGGTGCCTGGCTACGGAGCATCTACTCTGAGAAAAACAAGGGGTTCAGTGTCCTCAACACAATGAGGTCCTAAAGCAAATTTGAATAAAACTATTTTAGGAGGGTGGAAGGCTGCAGTTCACTTTCAGGAGGAGCTCAGTGATAGACTCACTCGGTGACAGTTATAAATCACTATGTCTTGCCAAGGGTTCATGAGTCATCAAGGATGTGAGCAGAAATTAAGAGTGATGAGTAAAGATTTTAACTGCTGAAATAAGCATATGGAGCTGTGTACTGCTGCACTGGTAAATAATGTGTGTGAAATGTCTTAAGCAACATTCAGCGCGTTTTGATACTGCATTAAACAAAGAAAGAAATAAAGACATTTTTATGCCATGAAAATGGTCTCACTTAGCAATTCACACACACTTGTTTTTGTGGTTCAGAGGACTCTCCATTGGTATAACGCATTTTATACTCTAAAAACTACTTATTATAAATCGCCTTACTGTAACTCCCTGTAAGTTGTTTTATATATTTATACTGTTATCAACATTAATAAGAAAAGCTTAAGCACTAAATCATTATATTAGAATCATTTCAGCTCATCAGAATCATTTCAAATTTTATCCAAGCAAAAACAGAGACACTTAATGTTATTTTGAAATATTAATATTAAGATAATTCAAATATATTACTTAAATATGACCATATACACTTGTTACTACTAATTGCAGTTTGTTACAAAGACAAAACAATTCTCAAGATTCATTCATTCATTTTCATCTCGGCCTAGTCCCTTTATTAATCTGGGGTCAACACAGCGGAATGAACCGCCAACTTATCCAGCATATGTTTTACGCAGCGGATGCCTCAATTCTCAAGATGATTTTTAAAAATACTATTACACAATTGTGTGACACCAACCATTTTATCATTTTATATTATATAAAAAAATATTTGTTTTGTCATAGCATGAAAATAATTGACCAATTTACAGCCAACTGTAATATAAGTCCAGTCCTAGTTATCATCCTAGTTAACATTTCACTGCATTAAGATGACCGGTTAAAACTGTTTTTATATATTTTGTAGCTAATTTAGAACTTCAGTCTACAGTGGAACTGACATTCACTGGTATTGATATTCACCAAAAAAGGCAAAACACTCACATAAATCACATTTGCAGCAATTGATCAAATGTCAGATGAAGCAGCTGTTTGATACACTTGAGTGAGGTGGAACTGAAGGGTGTGTCTGATGATCATTTCTGAAGACACTACATGCTGTGAGAGTTGGAGGAAATTAAATAAGGCTAAAATGTGGATAAGATGCAATATTTAGAGTCCCATTTTTAACCATAAAGTCACAAAATAACTAACATATTAATCGTTTACTATCAGAACACAATCCCATTTATTTATTAACACCTTTCATTCATTCACTAATTCATTCATTTTCTTTTCGGCTTAATCCCTTTATTAATCTGGGGTCGCCACATCGGAATGAACCGCCAACTTATCCAGCATATGTTTTACGCAGCGGATGTAACACCTTTCAAGGCAACCATTTTTGTTTTACAAGTTAGCTTGGTATTAGAATATTTGTAAACACACCCACAGCTGATTCTCCAGCTAGTGATCTCACCACAAATGTAGGCAAACTGATAAGACAGGTACAGTAGCTTTGGCATGTGAAAATGCATGAATGAAGATTAACCAAATAAAAAGATGCAATGACCCTGAAGATGTATGAAACCGTATACATGTAATTGCAAAAAAGCCTGTGTGCAATCGAGAGTGTTAAAACTATCTCAGGTTACTCCTTGAGAATGTGTAACACAAAACACGCAGGGAATGCCACATTCACTAATCGCTTCTAATACCTAAACCTGTCTAGCCTAGTAGGTTAAAAGCTCTTAACGCAAAATACTGTGAACAAACTAAGCATTCATTTGCTTAGTTATACATTCATTTCAGTGAATGGATTAGACTGTCGCTTCTCTCTAGGGTTCACAGCAAGAGCCATCTGATTTTAGATGAGTCACTGTGTAATCATTCTCCGTGTCTGTCACCACAGAGCAAAAAAATGGCTTGGTTTGTGGTTAACAGGAATGCTTGTGTTCATGGAAACTGGTCCAGTATTGGCAAATACCCTGGTTTAGTAAATAAACCCTGTGATTTATGAATGAAAAAACTTGGTATTTGCTTTAATTATGACTTGTAATGGTCAAAATGCATGTTTATCTGAAGATCTAGCATTTTAAACTATAAAAGTGAAGTGTGCTTCACAATAAACACTAAAAAGTGATGGGAGAGAAAGTAAGATTAGTCAAAAATTGAGTATCATGAAAGTTGTGGAATCTATTTTCACATTTTGTCCATCTAAGGGACATCATACATCCTTAATGAGGCTTGCCTTTTACAACCAAACAATTAGCGAGATTGCCGGGAGCATCAGTCAACGTCACTGCAGCTCACTCAATGTTGTTCTGATCAGAGGACACCGTGAAAACTGCAGTGACTGCCAGCTTCTGATAAGCCCTCCGATTTGAAAACACCCACTTCACACAAATTAAAAAATGGGAAAAGTGTGCGCTTTGCACCCAGATGTGGCTCGGTTTCCTCCGTCAAATGCAATGACACAGTGACCCAATCACTGTCGGGTGGTCTGATGCCGACAGCAGTGGAGGAAACACACCCTTCAACAGGCAGCACACAAGCCCATGTTGTACCACAACGACACGACTCAAACCACTTAAAAAAAAAACCCACTGACATATCCTTCATCCTCAATGTTGTGATATTCTTGATTATAAACATTTATTAACATTACTGAAACAAAGCAGTCAAGGGAGGTTTTCTGCTGTGTATCAGCATACATCACCGCAAAGCAGGAATTAATATTACCAACAGGTTTGCTCTGAATGGTGCAGGAAGATGAGTATCAAATATGATAGCATCATACTCATTTGAACTATCAAATAACAGTCAATCACTAATAAAAAGGCAGTTAAGTCTCAGTTAAGATTAACCAAATCAGATACACAAGTAAATAAGTCTTCAGTGCTGATGTATAGATGATGAATTGACATGTATAATGTAGAGAGCGCAGGTGCAGTGTGTGTGTTAGGATGGGCAGATGGTGGAGAAATACTGATGGAGCCTATGCTCTTCAAACCCACCCCATAATCAAGCGCATCACATCCATTTCTACATAAGAGGTTGTTGTGAAGGAGACTCAAAAGTATGCTGTGAATGAATATCGTGTATGGCGATTCTCTATGTCAGCTGGAGATTTTTCCGCAGTGGCCGTAAGAAGAGTCGCATATTTCACCGACGCACCCTTAAAGACGAGCACCGTGTGTGCGCGGTCAGAGCGCGACGCGACAAACCCGAACGCTCCTGTTCTAATCACCGGAGCTGCGTGCATTGCAAGCGCGCGCGTCGTATTTGAATATCACACATCTCGCTGTACGATTCGACATCACGCGCTTGCAGTTTACGCCGCTTGTTTGATTTATAACGGGAGCGTTGCTGTCGCGTCGCGTCAGCGGTGGTGGGCTATTAAACCGAGCCCTCCGAGAGAATGGCGGTATCGATAGAAAAGCCGCAGTGCATCCGAAGACGATCAACAGCGTTTACTCACTTTATAGAAGATCATCTTTAAAGTGCCGTAGAAACCCATGGTGATGGTGATGACGGTAATCCCGGCTGCGATTCACTGAGAGTCGATGAAGAATTTATGGAAATATATCTGCGCGATAAGGGCTCTATTAATCCCGGTTAGATCCGACAGGGACATACTCATCCACAGACGGATGCATTTGAAGCCGAAAGGAAGATTCCAACGACCCGCCCGTCTGTCTCATTGACCGTCCTCTGAGCGGACTGACTGAGCCAAGAGAAGGAGAGAGACGGGAGGGAGGAGAGAGAGAGAGAGAGAGAGAGAGAGAGAGAGAGAGAGAGAGAGAGAGAGACTGCCCTCTTCCTGAAACCTAACAAAAATTGCAGTAGTAATATTATATTATATTATATTATTTTGTATTATGAATAACTCTATATAAGATCTTGTAATGATGTTCTAAAACATACAGAAAATTTTGAAAGGCCCTAAAAACCTGTTTACATTGTTATAAAATTATAAAGAAATAATTTTTTAGATAATGACAAAACATCTATTGATAATACATACGACATGCTTATTTGTTTACAAAAAATATAGTATATAAAAAATATGAAGCCTATAGCTTTTTTTTAATCAATAGAGGTTGGCCAGTATTTAAAAATAAAACCTTTATCATTTTATAACAAAATAATAACAATATATAAGGACCTTTCAAAATTCCTCTGCGTATTAAAGCTATCAATATGCATTTATTACTGTAAGCTTTTTGATAGAAAACCCCAAATTAGAAAATTCAACAAGGGTCAAGCTTAAAAACTGATGGAGAGGGGGGAAAATATAATAATAATAAAAAAATGATCAGCTATGTTTCATTGGTTTTCATTGGTTAGTTGAGAAACATTAATCTTTCCAGCTGGTACTCAAATGCATTCAAAATACGTGAACACTTGCATTCTGATTTGATTGAGACCCTTCACTCTTATTTCATCATGCTTTACATCACTTTTGCAAGAGCACTTAATGTGACTCATTCAATAAACAAACCCATGTTCTCCAATCTAATGCATGTTCAACTCACTTTTAGGTTAAGCAACCCATAATGTCAGGCTAACTGCATAAAATCCCATTAAAATGATGTAATAAACCTACATGAAATACTGCAATAAGAATTATTATTAAGAAATTAAATACATTTATTCTAAAACCAAAAGACTCCAGAGTTATAATCCTCATTGACAGCTTTTTCATCAGAGCCCTGATCAATTTTGTGTTTATTTTGTGATGATGACTTGCTGACAGTACATTATCCTGCTTATTACATGGCTGCCTAAATAAATGGCCATAAAAAATTGATTTGAGATATAATTCATTTATTAGACAGTGGAGAGACAGAAAAAGCTAGGAGGAGGAAACCGATTTCCCAAATGAGCAGGTCAGTTACACAACTCTGCCCTCAATAACTGATTATATACTCTGAATATTTGACCTCTGAACCCTACAACTGACACATCAGAATCAAGTATTCCTTAGAGCTCTGCAATAAAGTGTTACATTTGTTACACAAATATGGACAGAAATGAATCGCTGGCTCTCAGGAGGATGCACTGGCTATAGAGAAGGGATCAGATGACAGGATTTCTGCAGTTGAAGTGAACGCTGTGCATGCAGTCAGAGGACGAAAGTGGAAGAGCATGAGATTAAAATCAACCGAAACTGGGTGGTGCATGTTTTACACTTGATGACGGTCCTGAGCCCGCCTTTCAAACGCAGAAGATGATTGCTGGCTCCACCTCTTGTTGTTTCCGTCAGACTGAGCAGGTGGTATTTGGCACTCGGGGTGGTTTTTGTGTGTCGACTGGATGATTAAAGATCGCCCAAGCATAGACAGACACAAGAGTTGTAGAGTGAAAGAAGGAAAAAAAAAAGTCTAACTTAAAGATTTAAAATATTATCTACACTAAACTACAATAAATGTGATTTTTAATGTGCAGTGGAGTAAAACCACAACTAGAAGGTTATGCAGGTTAATCGAACTGTTGAAAACTAGTCGTAAATTAATGGTTAAAAAATAATAACCTTTAATCAATTAAATATAAATTTATTGATTAGAAATAGCTCAAGTATTAACTACACTTGCAGTGAATTTAAGCATATAGTAATTACTGCAAGCAAAAATGTTAATCTATAAATGCACCATGAACTAACAATGAAGAGAAGAATTTGTAATTTAGCAAAAGATGAACAAATTCTGTAACAGATTTGTTGTTTACTGTTAGTTCATTAACTAAAATAATGTTAATATTAACAATGAGGGATTATATTATTTTTTGCTTACAAATTAACGTTTAACAACAAAATTTAAGGAATTAGAGAATTTTAAGATAAGTAAAACAAATGCAAAAAACTAATGCAAAGGTATTTGTTAATTCATGTTAAGTAGGAGAGTAAATCTAATATATAAGCTTTACTTGTTACTTAAGGCAGAAATAATGTACAAAATATAAATGGTGAGATTAACATTATCTATAATTATTGAATGCTGTAGAAGTACTGTTCATTATTAGCTCAACAAATGTGAAAAAAAAAATATCCAACCTTATTGTAAAGAGTTGCAAAATTTTGTCTACCAACACTTAAATCCAACAAATCAGATATGAATGTGTTTTCAACAAATCAGCTGCCTGGCTGTGGCTCTTTCCTGTTCATTCATAAGATTTCTTGATCAGTTTTGAACAATCAAACAAAAGATGAAAGGAGGTCACTCAATGAGGTGTTCCTGTGATTCACTGAACAAGTCGGGACATGTCCCACAGACACCTCAGTGATGCTTACACTGAACCACCCTGACTGCCTTATAAGATTACACAGTGCAGTGAGAAATGCTACATTGTATTCCTTTGCACTCTAATTACGCTTTCATGAAAGAAATGCAGATTGAACATATGAAATTCTCCAAGTGTGCCTAGTATGACTAAAGCTAGTTTCGTGTCATACTGCAATTATGTCCAATACAAGAAGTTTTTGCAAATAAATTAATTACTTATTTACTCATACCTAATTACTAATCCTAAACAATGCAGTTTCAGTAAAAGTCAACTGATTTAAACCTCATTAGACAACTGACAGGAGGACTGCGTCATTGAAAAAAAATGGAGAACAGTCACTGAGGCTTAACGGCAAACAAACACCCAAAGTTTCTGGCTTTTGTTCACAGGTAACAGGCCATGACATTCGTCTATCAGTACCAGATCACAAAACAGTCCCGTTGAACCAATCGGAAGCTGCCATGCTTCGATCCCAACCATTTCCTAAAAAAGCATTTAGAACAAAAAAGAAAATTTGGAAAGTGTGACGTAGCCAGACTAAAACCTCTAGGGACTGGTGTTACAATGCTCATTAAAGCCTAATCAAGACAAATGAAACGTAGGAATGCATCAAGGAAGTGTTAACAAATGTGATCTCTGCCATTTGCCTGACATTCATTAGAAAGGAAACTGCACAGGATTAATAGAGCATCTACTTGTGAGACAATCAGCATGGCATCAAGCACCTTTTATCGATCGCAGAGGGCAAGGCGCTCACAAATAACACCAAACTGAGTTAAAGCTACAAGTAACCACGTTGTTAGCAGAGTTAACGGTTTTAGCAACCACTTTTGAATCAACATCCTAATCCGCCTCTCCAAGTCGAGCTGATTTGAAAAGAAATCAATTTAGGAGCATAACACTGTTGCCTCATCTTGATAATGAAAGAGCAGGCACACAAAACGGTAATGATGAATTCTGTTCACAATGCGTGCTGCTGCTTAACTCCGCAAGCAGTGAGCAAAAGATAAAGGCCTCTTTCTGCCTCGTATGAAAACATACTTTTAGTGATTCAATCACAAATGTCCACCAGGATGCATTACTGTTTCCACCTGGTATTAACGTGTTTTCTCTCTGGTGACCATGTGTGTTTTCAGGTTTCATTGAGATGCTTCGTTCTTATTCAATTACACTCTGAATCACTTTCATGGGAGTGTTCAGTGTGACGTACAGATTAATAAAGTAATCAGATGATTGAACAAATCTGCAAATAACACCACAAAATATACCTTGTATACTTGAAAAATATCATTAACCATACCATGACAACCACCTCTTAAAGTATTAGTTAATTTCTTGTTAGTTAATTATCAATTACTTTATGTAGTTTCAATCCCCTAAGACATTTGTTCATCACTGGAACTCAAATTCAGATTTTTGTGCACCTATAAACGGTAAAAACAAAACTTTTACTGCACTTTGGGCAATATGCTGCTTACATGTTATGCTGCAGACTAATTCAATTTTTGAAAAGTCAATTACTTTTTTTCTGGTGCACATGTTTTTATGGAGCTTAGCATGATTATGTATGATTACACTGAAATAGCATGGATGAAAGCTGAAGCTTTCTGGATCCTGAATGTTTCGGGACCACTGCTTTTCTATGGAGAATGAGAGAGCTCTAAGATTTCATTTAAAATATCTTAATTTATGTTCTGAATGTGAGTAACAGAACTTTCATTTTGGGGTGAACTAACCCTTTAAGTCAGCAGGCAAAGCATAGGTGGTATTCTGCCTGTTCAAATGCATTCAACTACATAAACATTTATGTTATGAAAATCAGATCAAAGGAGTAGTCAAATACATTTGGTGAGTGGATATGCATTTGAATATACATACGAATAAAATGGTCCATTTGTGAATAAATTGGGAAAAACATCTTAAAGTTGAGCACAAAAGCATATATTTTGAATTAAGCTGCAAACCTGTAACCATTGACATCCGTATTAAATTAAACAAATACTATGGAAGTCAATGGTAACATGTTTCCAGCTTTCTTCAAAATATCTTTTTTGTTTAACAGAAGAAAGTCAAACAGGTTTGGAACAAGTGAAGAGTGAGTAAATGATGACAGAAATTTCAATTTTGGGAAATCTACCTAAAACCGGGCCAAAAATAATGAAGCACCCCTTTTAATAAATGTGGCCAAAAAAGTGCAAGTTAAACTAGTGGGTCTAGTAAAAATACAATCATTGGTTGGCACATGTCCTTTATATATATATATTCAGAATTTAGAACATAAGCAAAGTCTACAACACAATTTTGAAGGTTGGTGTAGGGACTAATTTAATTAAGTTATGGTTGAAATTACCTTTATTTTTACCATTTTTGTTGTGAACATGCCTTTAGTTTCTTGTAGTCACACTATATGAAGAATAAATAAATAAAAAGAGCTAATCTTTTCAGGTGCAGCAATACTGTATTCTGCTGGGAGTGGACCACACAGAGTAACTGCAAGCAAGCGATATGGGCAAAATTGCACCTGTCAAAAGTTTCCAAGCAATTTGTTGATGAATTGCTAGGAAAAACTCTTCATCTCGCACAGGTTCCAATGAATCTGTGTCCTGAAGCCAATGAAACTGGAGAGTGAGTGAAGCTCTATAAAGGGGCATTAAGGCAATAACCTTGGCCAAAAAGATTGTAAGAAATCACGATTAACTTGGGATATTCTTTGTAAATCTTTGCAAGTGCTAACACTTATCTTTGTCCTTCACAAACAGAGAACACTGTATTTTGTTGGAATAAATATAAAAAAGCAGGTGTGATGATCCATCTCTCGGCTGTTAGAACATCACCATGGCAATCCCTAAACAAACTGGAGTGTGTATGTATGTTAAGGAGGGGTCACGGGACTGGGAGTTTGTGTATAAAGCTCTTTCTCTTGCCTCCGCAGACAAAAAAAACCCTCCTAAACTTTACAAAGCAGATAGGAATGTGTGGCATGTGAGAAGGTCCTGCCCGTGTCTTTTGAAGAGACTCTGACCCCTCCGCGTTCTCAGTGGAAAATTAACCGACTCCATGGCGAGAGATTTTCCCTGGCATGCAACCGGAAAAAAAACAGGTGCTTTCCTGAGAACGTTGAGTTGCATAGTCCATTCTGTTATCTCCCAATTTCATGGATTTTAGAATGATATAGATATGCTTAAAGCAACAAGACCTGTCAGACACAAGATAGATGGCCTACAACAACGTTATATTGTTTTAGCAAAGAGCCAACACAGGTGCCAAGAAAATGTTAATTCCTTCACAAATCAAGCAGGCAAAACACCAAAAAACATGCTGCAAACAGGAGGACATTTTGTGAACATTTTGTGGATGATAAAACAGCTAGTGGTTGAAGAGTCAAATTACAAAAGCTCATTTTATTAAAATGAATTAAGTAGAATATTTTGGGGCACAACATCAGAGATGATCATAATGAAGCAAAACCAATGTAGAATAATGATATTCTTGGAAGAAAAATATATTGGG
>CAIGQW010054471.1:7604284-7619434 GCA_903798125.1 Danio choprae
ATATTACATTACACAACCTGTTATGAACTAATTGGTGTGGCACATTTATTACAATTTGAACTAAAAACAGTTTTCTATGTTAATGTTTTTTTACTATGTTTTTTTCTGCAGTTTTTTTTACCATTACTCCAGTTTTCAGTGTCAAGTCTCCATTCAAATAATCATTCTAATATAAGTAGAATCAGCTAATTAAATTGAATATTTCTTTTAAGAAACAGTTATAATTTTTTCACATAAATAAAGCCAAACTCCCTCATGCCTCCAGGACAGTACATAGTTGATTTTCTTAGATTATAAAATGAATGTTCAATGCTCAAATTCTCAAACATTTCCAGACTTGATATTGACTGCGGTATCACAATGTCTCTGTAAAGGTAACAGACTAACAACTTAAGAGTAACCCGAGATCCTCAGAGAAAGGTTTAGCGCACATCGACTTGGGGAAATTGATTGGGATTTAATTTAGTATTTGATTTCTTCTGCTTTGTTGCACACTTGTTAAAGGAGACACGAACACACAAATCACAGACAAAAGCGTTCAGGGAAGATTAAAGATAAAGATCTGCACAAAATCACCCTCACTGAGCAAGGAAAACAACATTTTATAGACCATAATGACCTGGTGGTAGAAGTCATTTGTTGATTTTTTTTTTGTATTTTTAACCTCTGTAAAAGAAACATTTGTAAACTGTTGCTGTAAATATGACAACTAAGAAATGTTCTCTAGCGGGCTAAAATGAATGGTTAATATGTTTTAATAAAACTGCTAAATTATACACTGCAAAATTTAAAACTGCCTAGAAATCCTCAGATAATGTGTCAAACTATCATTTTATTTTTCAGCTGTTGTGGAGTTAATTTATATATATATTAATAACTGGTAACAAACCAATGCATAAATGTGTGCACAAACACTTTTGTTATTGTAGTATCATTAAGTAACATTTGCAGCTCTTAGCTTTTAAAAAAAAAGAATTATGTTTTTTTTCTGTTAAAATTTTTTATAATAATAAATTTTATAAATAATTTGGAAGTAATTGTTTTACATTTTATTTTTTTGCATGATTATTGTTACTTTGGAAAAATATGTAATATTAAATGATTGTACTTTATTAAATTATGTTAGTTCAGTTGTGCAAGAAACTAAATGACAATAAAGAATATTATATTATATCATATATCATATCTCACACACACACACACACACGTTTGTTATTGTGAAAAGTGGGTACATTACATAGGTTTCCATTCATTTTATACTGTCCAAATCGTATATTGTATTGGCCTAACCCCACCCTACCCCTAAACCCAACCATCACAGGAGACTGTGTACAGCTTTACTCTCTGAATAGACTCATTCTGTGTGATTTATAAGCTTTTTGAGAAATGAGGACGTCAGCAATGTCCTCATATTTCACCTCCTTTTTGTAACACCTGTGTCATACCCATGTCATTATACAGATTTGCGTCCTGACATATCACAAAAACAAATACACACACACACACAAATAATAATTACAATATTTTAACTAAGAACCCTGTTCAACAGATTTTGCCAATTATCAGTCAGAAGCTTCTGTGAGAAAGAACGCTTGCTAAATCATCAGTAATATCCAAGTAAGCTGTACAGCAGGAGCTGACCAAATAGGAGATGTATATTTATTAAAGGGGCGGCTTGCAGACACCGCTTAATAAAGAGCAGATGTGGACGTGATGGTGGGTGGTTTATAGCACATCTAACAGGAGATGTGATGACACCCTGAATGAAGATGGTTCCTGAGACCAGCAGAAGATGAGGTTTACTCACTCCATAAGGAGATGATTATTTGTTTTAACTTAAGTTACAAGGGGACGTTTCACCCCCTTACTCATTTTGGGGCTTTCAAAAGGTCCACAGTGAAGTGTGTAAAATATCTCTGAGAGTGTGGTTAACGCCTCAAGAAATAAGTGTTTGAAGTCCACCTGTTTCTCATTGAGATTCCTCTGATGTGCGTTCAGTCGGAAAGCAGAAGTGTCTGAGGAAGGGGAACGGCCGGATAACTGGCAGACTCTGAAACGCCCTAACAATGACAACAGTTGAGCTGACTTTCTCCAACTGCAGGGAATGTGCCAGTGAACTCCATAAATGCTTTCTACAGAGGTCAAGTATGCAGTTGTGGTTGCACTGATGTTGGAGGATATTGGGAAGGAGCTCTGTTTTTGAACAATACTACACCAAAAAGGGAGAGGGGAAATATTATTTTAAGACCAAAAAATGACATTTTCAAATACATGCAGTTATATGACACCTAAATGGATCGGAGGAAAATAAGCCTGTCTGCTGCTATAGCAACTGGATTTGAAGCTGAATGTCCTTGGTTTCTCAAAGAGTTTGAAGAAACTCAATGTCACAAACGCAATCTTCCAATGACGCGCAAAGGTAAAGGGGAGGAGAAAGATGTAAAGGCAAAAATAACACTACAGTTTTTCATGATCTGATCACAGCAGTGCTAGGATTCTTGTAGCATCGAGGACAAAAACTTTGGCAAATATTAAAGTGTAGGTATGTTCTTTACAAATCAATGGCCAGCTCATGCTTGCTTCGTGCTTTAGAAACCAACAGTTTTTTTTCCACATTATTTTAAAGCTTACAATGACATATACAGTGCAAAACCATCCGGTACAAATGTCAGGTGGTTCCTGTAGTTAAAGAAAAGGACTGGTTTTGAACCCGTTTCCAGCCCTACTAGCTTGATTAGCCATTATAATGATCCAACTCAATTACTACGACACAATCTCAAAAAGTGTCTCCAATTAAATGTGTGTTAGTAAGCAGCTTTTGATTCTAAATTGGATTCGGTCTGGGCTGGTAGGTCGCAACTTACAACAAATTACCTTTTACTGCCATTACACAATTTTGTTGTTCTAGCTCATCGCTAGACAAGGCTCCATTTAATCACTTTATGTGAATGGAAAAAGAAAGACAAGAGAACAGCTCGCCACACTCTGGATCTAAGCTGAGCCTTGACAAAAAAAGACGTCTGTGGCTCTGCTTCAGGCAGATAAAATGGAAAAGCAAAGCTTTTATAAGTAAGAGAACATTAAAATGCTTTACAGCTCTTAAACGCAACTTTCCCATTCAATTTGGCTGGTTCTGATGCTAATTCATTAGGGTTCGTTTCTTTTTATGGTCTGCTGACTTAGACTCTGGTTACTATTGTGGATTGACGAGCCCTGTTTTTCACAGGCTGGTATTTACGTCACAGACCTCCAATTTACTACAAAACACTTCTATAACAGGGTGACGCTGAAAATAGCTTTGAAAAATGCACTAATAGAAATAAATTCAGGCAGAAGGGGATTTAACAGCCATCTTGTAAAGACCCAGTGCTTTTGATGCACTGCCAGGCTCCCAAGGTCCGTCATCGCAACCACCCCTCCACTGGCAATGACTTCTGCCCCCATGACACGTGTCGGTCACTCAGCTTGCTTAGTCTGAACCATTGCAGAGGCTGCAGGGGGTTCGAAAACACAGTGCCCCCACTGTGCCATCACAAAGTGCACTGCAGGAAAATTCAGTTATCTGATCGCTCCCTGGCCTTGGATCAGTAACTCACAGCCCAAGGTTAACGCAACACTCCAGCCACCTCCATGGTGCACGGCAGAACAATTTCACTATGCCAACAATGGCACCCTTGTTCAAAGCCAAGAGCAGGCATCTACAAGCTCATGCTGGCTGAGCTCAAGCGCCTTCACAATGTACAGAAGAACTGGTGTTATCTTATCGAGACTACATGAGCTCCCGACCATCTAACTGACATCATTAAGCTATGACTTCATCAACTGACTCCCACACTCTTTAACCTAAAGCCAAGACAGACAAACTGCTGGACAAAACTTTTTCAAGTTTGGTGGTAATATTAGAGGAACCACAATGACTAACATCCAAAAGAACACTTACCAATAAGTTTGGCCAGATTTACAATAAAACACTGTTAAAGAATTTGACAAGGGAAAACAGAGTTTTTCCAAAACAAAATGGTCAATTCATTACAAGTTGTATTTTAGGAGAACGACAGCTTGTCACTGGGCGTGGTCTTTAAATAAAACTCTATACTTATGAACTGTATTATAATTTACCAAGGTTTTTATTCTTATAAGATAGTATCGAAAGTAAGTGATAGGGAAGTGATCAGTAAAGGTCCCCAAGACAGGAAACAAAATCTGAACAGTTCTTAAAACGCTAGGCATGATACAACTGCAAGCAAGTAAACAGCTACAGAAAAAAAATTATAGATAGTATATAACAAATAGATTCATCTACATTTCTGCAACACATGCAAATTCTGACAGGTCAAAATATACAGTGGGGCTCATCGGTTGCAACTATCATCACCAACACCCAAACACAATTCATGGAACAATTACGTACTTTATATTAAGGTTTAAGGTGAGGTATATAAGGTAGAAGTTATCGCTTAAAAGGGTATAACCCCAATGACAAGCTGTTTTCCCACAAAGGTATTTTGTGTGTGCGTGCATGCATACACTAAAGGTTGTATCATGTGACCCGATAAATAATGATATTACCAACATGTGCTTCACTTGACAACTAAAGCACTTGAGAGCTTATGGTTAATCATAGCCAGAGTTATCAAGTATTTATAATTCTGTGATTTAAAAAATAGCACTTGTGAAAAAAAAACTGCATCAATGAACAGCAACGACTAGATTGAGCTTTGCAGGAGCATTTAGAGAGGTTATAAAAGTGAGCTGCATTGCTTAAAAAAACAGCTGCTAGACCACACTGCCACCTGCTGTTCACCAACTCACAGTGCACAGGCTTTAAAAGCACATCTATGACAAAATTAAATGTTTTTTTATTATGCAATGTTTTGAACATTTAGTGTTCTTACCTATCATGTGCCAATCCAGCGATGAGATCAGAGATGAAGGGTAAACATAGGAAGGAAAAAGAAAAAAAAAAAACAGACATTAGCTTTGAATTAAGATCAGAGGCTATGCTTTTACTGAAGCACAGTCAGTTTTCAACACACCCAATTCCTCTTTGGACTTGGTGACAGCTAGAACACATTATAAATGACCATATCTTAAATGTTACTATATAGACAAAAAGCGCTATTTGTCATAGGAAGAAAAAAACACTACTGCGAAAAGAAGCACTATAGGACTGCCTTTAATAATCAGTGGCACAGATGGAGTGAGCTGAATCAGTATGCCGGATCTCTGCAGCCCTTCCATCAGAATGACTGAAGACAGAGAGGGATGGAAATCAACAGGGGAGAGCAGGATAAACAACAGGCCAGGGCGTCTGTGCATACTGATGGGGAGACTAATGCAGTAAAGTGCGTGTGTGTGCGCGTGTGTTTCTGGATGTGGATTTGGGCCACTTATACACAAACACCCCAGGAGACTCCATAAAGGAGTTTAATTAGCAAACTACACCATAAGGTGTTTGACACAGCATTGATAGAAATGGAACTGAAGGAAAGTGTGCCAAGTGTGACAGAAACTGCTTGCAGTCCTTCATAAACAATACAATAAAATACCTATTCATCAGCTGATGAAAAATCACATAAAATCAGGAGTGAACAAACTTAAGTACTATATGTATAGTATACCTAAATAATTAAAAAATGCAAAAAAAAAGGGCCTTCACCCTCTGATAATCATGCTTTTTAAAGTTTCTTAGAACAATACATTTTAGTAAAACCAACATTACATGCCGTTAACAAGCAAAAACATGAAGAAAAAACTGAAATAATATCAGAGAACCCCCGATCTAGACAATCTTTTGTACTTTTATATTCCATTCAATTAGTGGAGGAAATGTTGAAAAATGTAACCACAAATATATATAGAAAAATAAAATAATGATAACAATGATGATGATGATAAAAAATGCATTACTAAATAGTTAAAATACTGTTATTAACAATTAATTTAAAATTAAAACAAAATACAAAGTAGATAAAGTCAACAAAGGTTTTACATGGTTGCACCACAATTTATACAGTGAGTAAATGAAAACTTCTTGGAAAAACTATATACATTTTTAAAGTACATAAAGTATACATGAATATATTTTTAAAAGTTTGTTCTAAAATAGATTCATGCTATGTGATGGACAATTATGCATGCACCATTAAACCATAAGAAAATACCAGACAAAAATAAATAAATAAATAACATATCATGAGATCTGCGAAGAGCACACAAAGTGAAAAGGACACCAGTGAAGCTACTCTTTTCAGTGAACTAATGTCCTCCAAGAGAGACAGGAGGCTGAGACAGCAGTAATCTGGCCTGAACTCACTTCTGCCACCCTAGAGAAGACATACTGTGCTCCTGACATCATTCCAGCCCCCGACAACGGCCAAAGCCTGCAGAGTCCACACTTCTGATCTCTGAACACAAGCCGTTCCCTCTCTGACCTTAGAAGCCTACAAGATTACAGCCCGTGGAAACCAGACAGAAACAAGCCCATCTGTCTTTAAACAATAAAAATCTGTAAATGCATCTAATGTATACTTTCACAATGTAGACACTTCTTTATTTGAGGAGCTTTTAAGAATCACCCGGGCCCCTTTCTCCTTTAGGGTTGACCAATGTTGCCATTAGCATGCTTTCATGTATACTAAACCCACTTGTGCTTATTAACGGAGCCCCAAAGCAAAGCATTAACATTCGTCTGTGTTCTAATGGTACGATTACTCTTTTAAAATCCATCTAACACCGCGTTCTTTGAGGAAAGAGGTGGTGAGCAGGGAGTAGCGCAGGTCTACAGAGAGACTGTCTGAGATGTAGATCAGGAACCAGGGACTGGCTGGAAGACTAAACACAGAATCAAAAAGACCTGCTAGATTTCTCAAAGTCATCCCTTATGATTGATCTTCAGAGACTGACTCAAGAGAATCCACTTTAAAAAAACAAAAAACAACAACAACATCCAAATATTGCACAGCAAGAAAATGCAAATGTGACTAACTTACCAGTTCGTGCTCATCTACAAAGGCAACACACATATATATATATATATATATAATTTTTTTTTTTTTTTGTATAAAGGACACAGTGTTCTTGCTTTGCTCAGCACTGCACAAATCATCTGAGACCAGAAAACTTTTAGAAATTTATATCTGCACTCTCTGAAGACTAATTAATTTAGACAATTAAGGGAAGTGCAATGTCACAAAGGTCTTTTAAATGATATTGCCGCTTAATTTGGTATAGAGTTACAGACACAATGAAGTTACGTAATTGTGCCAGGAACGAACTACACAATTCGAGGTTTTGCATCAGGATAGAAGAATCGATTGCACTGTAAAACTAGCAGTAAATTAACAGTCTGTATTTTGAGATTCATGTTTTGTTTTAGGTTATCATTGCTTTTGAACTGCTCTGACAACTGCTCTGATGTTGAGTAGTTTGAAAAGTGACTTTTCATTCATTCATTCATTCATTCATTCATTCATTTTCTTTTTGGCTTAGTCCCTTTATTAATCTGGGGTCGCCACAGCAGAATGAACCGCCAACTTATTCAGCATATGTTTTACGCAGCGGATGCCCTTCCAGCTGCAACCCATCACTGGGAAATATCCACACATACCCATTCACACTCATACACTACAGACAATTTAGCTTACCCAATTCACCTATACTGTATATCTTTGGACTTGTGGGGGAAACCGGAGCACCCGGAGGAAACCCACGCAAACACAGGGAGAACATGCAAAAGTGACTGTTATTAATGGTATTAATAGTTTGAAGTTGATTATCTGGGTTGTGTAAATTACCATACAGAAACCTGGTAAAAAAAAAAAACTGACAGTATTTTTTGCTATATTACAGAATTATTACTATACAAATCATTTCATACAAAATATATTGTTTCAAACTACTAAAATAATGTCAATAAAAGTCACTTTGCTTAAACTACATGGTTGAATTGTACAAAAAAGTCAACAGAGATTAAGGTTCTATAATGTAATCCATAACTAAAACTGAAAACACCTGCAAAAAAAAAAAAAAAAAAAAAAAAAAAAAAAAAAAAAAAAAAAAAAAAGGAAACTATCAATCAACAAATAGTTTTTTTACAGTGTGTTTTATCTCAGTGTCATAGTGTACAAAGGCAGATGCTACATCTGGGATGCTTCAACAAAGATTAGAATGTGTATAATATTCAACTGAGCAAAACAGTACTTGATACATATCATTCATCCAATTTGACATCATCATTCTTCAATTGTCCTGAACAAGTTTTAATAACCCTCAAGGGAAAGTAGAAACTCTTTTGAATTTTTTCAGATATACATGAAAGCTAAAACACTTCTGGCACAGGAAAAGCCCTGGAATCTAATAAATACAATAGACACCATTCAAACAGACAAGCAAGCATACAAACAAGCTTTGAAAAGCCCTGAAATGTGATAAGTAAATTTCAATGTGCAAACAGCACAGAATGCAAATTTGTGAAAAGTCTCCAAAACCAATGGACTATGCCAAAACAGAGGATACAGGTGAAGTAGCACTCCATTATCAGTAACAAACCTGATAAGTAAAATTTTACTCCCTTTCCAATTTTCCGTCCATGTAAAAGCACTGCAACGGCCATGAAAACATGAGGATGTTTGGTAAATAGTAGATAAGAGTGTAAGGATTTTTTTTATAGAAGGGAACAAGGGACACCAAGCTGTGCACTGTAAACAAATAAATTCCATTGATTAACATTTTCCGTATTTTGTAATTCACAGGTGTTTTCTGTTTATTTACGGTCATGAGTTGAATTGTGGGACCTTGCCTTTTGCTCTGCTGACTTTTAATGCTAAAATTTCAAGTTTGACTTGTATTGACATTTTAGTCATTTGAAACAATATAAGAAATAAAATACAGCAGTCAACATTTGAAATGGACCACAACCTTTCAATTGTCCTTTTCTTAGGAAAATTTTGATAAACCATTTTAAACGTTGACTACTATATGCATAAATAAGTCTGTAATAAAATAGAACAAGTACTGCAGTTTATTGCCAGGTTTTTGGATTTACAACACCAATACAGACAATATCACTTCAGACTATTAAAAATGTCAATAAAAGTTTCAAACATTTCAACATAAAAAAAATTGAGGAAAGATTAAGGTCCCATAATCCAATTCAAAAGCATAAATAAACAAGGGAGAAAAAAAATCAGGAATCACTAAATACAAAAAACTGCTAATTTATGGATATTTTACAGTGCATGCTGTTTAGATGACACACCACTTAAAAGCAAGTGCCTTGAAGAAAATAATAAACTGTGTGATCGGCTAAAAACAGAGCGATTGCTTAGCAATGCTCCAGTGAGACTGTAATGCTAGGATCCTATTAATAACCAGACACGTCAATGGGTTACATTTGTGCACATGTGAAAGCCCAAAAAGTTTATTCAGCATCTCAACTAAGTGAGAACTCGTTAGTAGAATTAAATAATCTGGCTTGAGAATCAATTAGGAAATGAACTAAGACAAAAGAAATCCCTGCATAAACTATATGCATCACATTGCGCTTTTATTTAAAGATTATGAACTATTATATACCTACTGCTACCTAAGCTATACCTAAGCTATAAAGCTTAAAAAGTCAGGTAGGGGCGGAGGCACATTTTATTGGATGTTGGAATGCTAGGTTATATAAATGGATGTGGAGAACGCCTACACTCCGTCATAATGCGTGGTCTTGATCAATTTGGGAATCAGAGTTAAGTTTCCTGGGCAACAAACTCAACATGGCTGCTGCAATTTGACGCTGTATTGAATCAAGCCATGACAGACAAGTTTATCAAACCAGTACTGAAACTCTGAAATTCAATGCAAGTAGAGTGTCTACAGTCGAACGAGATCTAAACTTTGAGCCTCTAGAATAGGGCACAGAAGCTGTAAATGTAAAACCACTCCATATACAGCACAGCTTTCCCAACACAATCCCACAGCTATTCGTAACATTTCGATTTAGTGACTAATTTGTACAATCTCATTCATGCATTTTTGTACAATTTGCTCAACCCTCAATGTGGGGTCGGTTTTGAGGGCACACCACCCATTAAAAATGTTTTACTTTCACAAATTGTTTTATGAATTAGGCGCTTTTCTGACAACACAAAAAATAGTCATGAGATCAGGCTGGCTCTAAATTGATATTTCAACTGCATAGACGTTTTTTATTAGAATTACGAGCTGAATTCCAAGAACTTTGTAGAAGAATCTAAAAAACCTTATAATGGGGAAACCCAGTTGTGACGCCACATTAAAAACCCTGTTCAGAACAAGACATTAAGACAACTCATGGGTCTAAAATAGAGGAAGCAATCGGAGGTTAGTTTTTAAAAATATCCTCAACCAACTATGCAGCTGACTACACGTGTTCAGTTGTCATTGAGACACGTTGTGGGTATGTGTGTGCGGTGCCTCCCAGAACCTCCGATCCAGCGTCTACTATAAATCTGTCTCTGCCTTTTCACTTAATTCAGAGAGCCGGCGAGAGAAATGCCCTTCTCTTTCACACAGACACGCATACACAATCAATCTAGAGGGCAATCTAAGCTGGACCACACAAGTAGTGGCATACGGCTTTATGCCCAAATTAAACGAGCCATGTAGACAGCTGCGTCAGTTACACCATGGCCATCTGACTGCTGCTGGACCGCAGACGCGCCAAGAAGCCATGGGTAGGGAGGATAGGTTGATGGAGAAGGATTGAGGGAGTGAAAGGTGAGAAATGTTCCCAAAGAACTAGGGATGAAGACCAGACATGGTGTTTAGCCAGGTTCTGGGCTCAGCTCCCAGTCTGCAACAGTCTGTGCTACAAAAAGACACATCCTATTCACTCAGGCACATGTCAAGACAACTGTATTTGGCAGGGATAAATGGGGAAGATTGATCCTAATGTATGAAGAACACTCTAAATATGCTGAATTTTGAAGATAGTGTAAACGTTGCAGTTACTCGATTATAGGCCAGGGTTCCTCAAATCTGGCCTGGAGGGCCACTGTTCTGCAGAGATTAGCTCCAACTCTAATCAAATGCAGCTAAGCAAACTAATCAAGGTCTTTAGAGTTCAGAGAAAATGACAGGTCAGTGAGTTTGATCAAAATTTGAGCTCAACTCTGCAGGGTAGTGTCCCTCCATGGCTGAATCTGAGGAACCCTCCTAGGCATGTGAAAGGAGAGTACTTTTTTGGCAATAATGGGAACATGGGGAGCTTGTCAAAAAAACTGACTGATTTGCTCTTTAGTCAGTTCAGGTGATAATGGTATTCAATCAAACTAAAAAACTCTTAACATCTTAATTCACTTGCCATTGCAATAGGTGAGCTCAGTAAATGACTCCAAACTTTCAAAATCTAAACCTGAGCAATACATCGAAATTAATTGAAATATCGCAAATGTTAATAATGACAATATACATATTGTAATGGTTTGTAATAAACTAGCAATTTAATACAAAAGTACCTATGTGTGCTTGCCATTAGCACACATTCTGACTTTTCTGCACATAAGGCAATGTAGTTACATGTTGATACACAACTCTGTAAACAAGCAGAGTGAACATGCTGACTATTTAGTCCACAAATTTTAGTATTGATGCTGAAATACTGTTTGACCAAGCAATAAGAACGTAAAGCAGTAACCCGACTCATTCTCATGATTGTTCAGGTCGATAAAACTATACCAGTGGAGCAAAGTTTAACAGTAAAACATGGCTATTGTAAAAATATTGTATCACATAATATCTCATTTAGCATTCTACCACATCACATTTTTCTTCAATAATATTTCACATCCCTACTTCGAACCTAGGTATTCTTCTGTGACACTTCAAACTGTTGCAAAATATCTGTTTGCTGCTAAAAAGTCAAGTAGTCATGAGCGCACCTAAATATTGACCACAAATACTTTCATATTTAGATTTAAATTTAACTTTACTAACAGGTTAGAGACTCAGCAATGAGTCAAAACTGAGGTCAGATCAGGTGAGGTATCAATGAAGGAACACTATTCCAGTGAAACCGCTGCTTGACCTGCCATTCTAAAGCCATCCAAATCCCACCTCACAAGCTATCCTGATAACCAGACTCAGATTACAAGCCCTTAACACCACTGATGTGCTGACAAAGAATATTTAGTACAAACATTCATTATTGCGACGAACCCGGATATTGAAACACACGAGCGTTTTAGACGGAGCAGCCCCATCTTCAGTTACGGCCCCAAGCTCTCGGCAGATGCTGGGAGCTCGTGATACATTCTTGGGCCAGGAAAAAGCCTCTCACCCACACTGCTAACTCCGCAAGAAATGTCAGCACTTCTTGGTAGCCTTGCAGCAGGTGGGAGGTCTTTAAACACATGGCAAAAGTTACTGTCCTAAGTTCAGTATTTTTTTTTTTTTTTTTTACTTATGGGTGTTTCTAGTAATGAGGGTGGCCCAAAGTTGGCAACAAAGGGCAACTTGAGCAACAATGTCAGCACTTCTTGGCAACTTTCATGCCCTGCTACCATGTGCCAGCTGGCCTTGCACTCTCAAATTGGGTGTACGCCACTTACCTTCAGCTTGACAAGTTGTTCAGCTTCTGTGTGCAGTCATAACTTGGGGGTCTGCATCTTTTCTATGCTTTAAACTACACATTCGAAATGATCCTGACAATATCTGACAGATTAACTGACATTCCCATTATGTTCGCTTGGGGGGTTCAACTTTTCCACTTTCTGTTTGTCTGTCCAGAGCTGGAATGAGCCTGCTCAGAATAGCTTTGGGCAGATGCCTTCTCCCAGCGTTATTTGGAGCTCAAGGGCAATGCAATCCCATCATCTTCCTTCCACAGGAGCCAGAGCAGAGTGGTGGGAGGACAAATCAGCTGACTGGATATTCAAACAATGACCATACACAACAGGGTGAAAAAGGCCACCTAGGTAAAACCCTTTTAGACTTGAAATAATGCCAAAATAAAGTGGCAAACGTTCAATAGGTGTGGCTAATTTTGCACTTTAGAACTGTCCTCGAGATTAGAAATGAGAATTAAGTGGATTTTCTATATCCACAGTATGATGCCAAAATGTTAATTCACCATGATAATAAATGTGCTCTCCTGAAAGGTCTTTTTAAAACACTCAGAATATCAGATTACTTGTAGAATACACACTTATTCTGACAATTCAAGGAATTTATATCGGAAAGTTATGAAAGGGATTCAGGTAAATCACTAAAGGTTCATATTTAGTTACAGTAACCAAATTACGGGCAGTGTCGCCTCACAACAACAAGGTTGCTAGTTCGAGCCTCGGCTGGGTCAGTTGGCATTTTTGTGTGGAGTTTGCATGATCTCCCCCATGTACGCGTGGGTTTCCTCCGGGTGCTTCGGTTTCCCCCACAAGTCCAAAGACATGCGATATAGGTGAATCGAGTAAGCTAAAATGTCCATAGTGTATGTGTGTGAATGAGTGTGTGTATGGTTGTTTCCCAGTGATGGGTTGCAGCTGGAAGGGCGTCCACTGCGTAAAACATATGCTGGACCTGCTGAAGAAAGTTATGCAGAACATGAGCTTGAACAGGATCTTCATTTTAGCTGAACACTATTATAGTCATGTTTCCTACCTTTTACTTTAAATAACTGATCATTTGCCTTGTTCTTCAATTTGTTATTTGTGAATGTCATAAAGGAGAGTAAATGGTGTACACTGGAAAAAAGAAAGTGGGGCAGACAATTTTTGACCACTTCATACATTTGTTGAAAAATTGTTGTTTTTGGAACAAACTTTGTTTGATATACTTCGCATCCTAAATTTAATGAGTTTTTTGTTGATCAATTATTTATAAAAAATAAACAAGAAAATAGGATAAAAGTGAGTGGGGTGAACTGCATTTGAAACAAAGCCAGCAGTCAAATGAACAGGCCTGAACACTGACCTGCTTCGAGTCTATACACAAGACAGATAATTAAATCTACAGATCTACACTACAGTCTGCAAGCTGAGGTGACTCTAAATATGTCTGTGCAGTGCTTGCCAAGTAATCTGGAGAGCAATATGAGCATCCAAATATTATGATCCATTTTAATCGATACATCTTGAAAAAGGGAAGGCTGTAGAGAAGATATGTTTTTCCAAAGAGACATATGACTATGACTTCAAAATCTGCTTTCCGATCCAACTGAATTCTTGATGAAACCTGCGCGGGGATCACACTGCTCCTCAGCTTAAACATACATGAAGACATGCACCATCTTGTCTCGATTTAAAATAAAGCGCTTATGGTGAACTAACCGCAGCGCATAGAAACACAAACACATCAAAACAAAACTGAGTGCACTGACAACCCTCAAAGCCAGAGCTTAAAAAAGGTCTGAACTGCACAGCATGTAACATTTACCACACTCATTTGTTTGTATGTGCTGCAGGGCCAGAGCTCTTGTGTGTGAGATTGTTAGCACATGGCTCATTTTAACAACATACATAAGGATTTAAGATCTCTTCAGACATTTCAGAAGACAAAGGAGAAAATTAAGGGAAAAAATGCAAAAGAAAATGACTGCAGAAGCCTGAAAATTAAATGAAGACATTGAGGGGGGAAAAAAATAAAAAATGGTAAAAGGGTAAATGCCAGATCACCATTTCTTCAATAGAAGCTTTTACATACATGCATACATACATGGGTGATACTCATGAAATTTTCAAACATGAATTTTAAAAAAAAATTTAAATTAACTTTTTGCAGATATTTGAACAAGTCTGGAGCATTTGTCAACATTAATTTTAAAATATATACATATCATTTAGTACCTTTTTGATCATAATCTCCAAAATAATTAATTAAAAAAAATCTCATTACCGCAACAGTCAGCAAAATCAACTCTTTAAAAAAAATGTCAAAGTGAATTTGCTTTAACAAAGGGATTATTAACAGTCATGTGGAGTTACTTGAGATTCTGAAATAACATTTATTCTTAAATTAACAGGGTTTTTTATTTTGACTTTTTTCTCATTACTGAAACACTATACACAACTGACAACACTATTTTATATATATATAGATAAATAGATATATATATATATAGATATATAGATATATAGATAGAGAGAGAGAGAGAGAGAGAGAGAGAGAGAGAGAGAGAGAGAGAGA
>CAIGQW010054471.1:7633109-7658868 GCA_903798125.1 Danio choprae
ACACACACACACACACACACACACACACACACACACACCTTTTCTTGTTTAATTTTGAGTGATACAACATTGGGACATTTCTTTCACAAGAATAACTAATTGGAGTTTTTCTTTACTTTAATTGGTGAAAAATATAGTCCTTCTGCATTAAGCCAACCTCTTTCATACAACTTAAAGTACCAAGATGAAAGAAAAACAACACGCGCTCTTCCTCTACAGCACTAAAACAGAATAAATAATCAGAGACTATTGTGTGTGAGAGCATGAAAACAAACACAGCACAGCTATAACATGCAGACCAGGCCAAAAGCCTGCAGTCGACTCATTAGAGAATAAAGCAACCAAATGAGCGATTAAAAATTCAAATGCTCGTGAATCATTTATGCCTGAGATGCTTGAGGGAAAAAAGTTCTTCACAAGGTTATTCAGGGACATGTTTTTTTTTTTGACAATGGCACGTTTAGAACAAAAGGCGATCCTCCAGTGAAGCTCTAAGACAAGAGTTTTCCACATGGACGGTCTGCAAGGGCATTTGAACACTCCGCTGTTCATAAACCCATTGTAAGTTTTGTCAAAGACAATAGTTTAAGTAGTATTTGAATCATGTTTCCTTTCTTCATGGTTTTTAGTGTGCGTTTAGCACAAAGTTTAACAATAAAATCTTAATCACAAAGTACAGAATTGAACCAAAAGCCGCACAGGCTAATTCTTGGAAAGTTTAAAAGTTTGGTTATGGAAATCTCAGACATGATTCATCTCAAAAACTTCACATTTTCTGCATTTTCGTTTAGGTTTTTACATCTCCTTAAGGACACAGCTTATGACATTCAATAAACAGCTGCTGTTCCCCTGACTATTACACATAAAACACTGTGTTGGATTATTCCAAAAGGCAAAATATCCAATGCTAGTCTACAGAGTTTGACTTAAAATTGACAACAGAATGATTATGATTTAAGAGGCAAAAAAACAATATTTGTTGTCAACTTTATCATTTAATCTTCAGTGCTTAAAGTATGTAAAAATTTTAAGTATCATCAGGAGCCATGAGTATTCATTTTGTTTTGCTTCTTATTTTTACTCAGCGCTGGCATTCACAGACTTGCCCTATGAATCACAAATATACATTTTTTGGCTAAATATTTTGTTTAACTATTGAAGAAAAAGTGCCACCAACATCTTGTGGTTTTATAGGACTGTTATAGAACTATTACTTTAAATATTTTTTTGATGTATTTAAAAAGTAAATGGCAAGAATGCATTAGAGACCAGAATTAATGGAATAATATTGACTAATGGCAATTTTTTTTTTTACTTGCATAAGTCATACTGCAAAAAAATATGTCTAAATATGTCAACTTTGGAAATGGGTATAGTCGTAAAATAAAAATAATAGATGCAGATTTACCCTTAATTTGACCTAAAAGAGCAGAGATCTAGTGCACTATTTGAGAAAACAGCCATTTTAGTTGGGTCAGAAACAGTAGTGGACATCTTCAATCAATCCTATAGTCCTACAGTACATCAACCTAAAAAAAACAGCTCATTTAAATTTTCTATCAGTCTTAGTTTAATGAACAGTAAATACAAAAGAGTCGAGCTTTAATTAGGAAAATTACCAAAATACTTTGTTGTGGTTTTGTTTTGTTTTTGTTTTTTATGTTTTGAGTGAGATACTGCTGGTCTATTCTGATTCAATAATTTATGCTAAGCTAAGCTAAAAGTGCTCCCGCCAGACCTGTTGAATAAAAAAAAATTTTAAAAATAAAAATTGATAAAACTCTAACTCACACTAATGTGCTGAACTGTTCTAAGAACAGTCATGTACGGTTCTAGCTATGTCTCTCTACATGAGCCTGGAACAGCACGGCACAATTACAAATCATTTTGAGGGTGGGTAAAATATAGGGAGTAGCGAATGAGGATGTGTACGATTTCAGATACAGCCCATGAGTTCTGACACTGGAGGTTATTTACATAGCTGGTTCGAATCTAGAACTGATTAACCAAGAGGACTGGGACTGTTGCTGGTGAAGCTGCAGTAACTTCTCCCAGGACAGCTGTCACAAAGCATATGCATGTCAATACAGTCCGTTTTCACTTGAAACATCTGATGTAGAACCAGATAAAGCAAATACTCAAATACTAACGTCAAGTCTATGGTGGCCTCGTGTGTCTATGAGCGGAACTGCACCAAAAAATTGGAAAATATGTCCTTGAAGTTTCCTTGGATGCATCTCAGGCACTTAATACTCCAAAGTTTGGTGACATAAAATGTAAAATACTTTGGAAAACAGGTGAGCCTGGCCTTGCATCATTCCTGACGGACAATCTGTCTCATCAGCTCATTATCCAGAAAATATAGCACGCATTTTCTTCATTGCAACACCATCCAGTCACTCTTCACCTGTTCATCGTACTTTTACACTCCAGTGAGTCTGGAGCAGACGGGTGGGCTGATAATGGGGGGCTGCCAGGCAACGTTTGAAAGGGTTTCCAGAAGAAAGTTCCAGCTCACAGGTAAGAGAGGTGAAGCTGATAGGAAAGACTCATCTGCCCTTCCAGACATGATCTCAGAGCTCTCCTCGTGTCCTCACCTGATCTGTCTGGAGGCAAAGACTGGCATATAAATGTACTATGCTGATTGCAATGACAGACGGAGTTAATTTTGTAAGTAACAGATTTTAGGCACACAAGAACAATTTGAATTGGAACTGAAGAACCTTAAGAATTAATAAATTATTTAACTTCTGAAATTACATCACAATGCAAATGTCAATTCATTTTTTACCCAAATATGTTAAAGCCTGGCATAGCTAAACAACTATATATAAACACTACAAAAATTCCCTCACTTCACACAATACCAATTACATTTTACTTCCTATAAATCCCCTTTTAGTTTAAAAAAAACCCATCATAAAACATTTTATTATATTAAATTATTTTTAGTACTGTTGAGGCCCCCTTGATAGTCTGTTTGCGAGCTTAAACCTACACTACAATCATTTTATTTTGTACAGTGTCATTTTTGCCACTAGAGGGCATGTATTCACCTCAAACAAAGATCTATTTTATGACAGTGACTGAGTGTGGAATCGTGGGAGTTGTCTTCATTACATTGAAGGACTACTGCACAAATCATGTTCACAGATGAACTACAGAATTCAAAACATATTAGTATGAAGCAGAGTAAGGCTGAAACTTATTGAAGCCAAAAGAGAGCATTAAAACAACACAACTCCTGATGTGAAATGTGTGACACGGCTAGGCATGGGCCGGTATAAGATTCTGACGGTATGATAACCTCGGATAAATATATCACGATATTGTGATTACTGCTCTAAAATATGTTCTTTTTTTAAATGTCTGAGTAAAAACCAACAACTTTTTTTTCCTCCTTAAACACAATACGTTTTATTTTAAGAAACATTTCAAATATTTTGAAACGGTAGACATGTCAGGCTAAATATTTTAAATAAATCATTGACTTCTGCTGTTTTCATTAGTTTCAAAAACACAACTTTATCTTTCTTCTTTTTATGGGATATACATAAGCCACTGCACCGTGCAGGTCCAGAGCATGCTAGGATGTTGGTGTTAAACGATTTGTTTTTCAGATGTTTGATTAATGAATTGTGAGCTGACCAGTAGCTTTTGATGTGGATCTGCTGGAGATATTGTTGACCTAAAAAAGATTTAAAAATAAAAACTTACATATATCCTATGACTGGCATAACAGAAAAATTTAGCGGCTTTCCAAACCACAGTACACCTTGAAACTGGTTATCGTCTCATGCCTAGACACGGCACATAAACAACAGAGCTTTAATTATGTCAGTCAACAATCATGCGAGGAAGAAACAACAGTTTTATCATATCATATCATATTTTAAGGTTTTGTTATAAAGCAGCTCTATGCAGTCTAATAAAATGCACAACATATTAATGCGTCTTTGGCATTTTTTTAGCTTTCTATAAAATCAAACCAGAAATCGAGGGGGTGACGCCATTAGCATGGCCACACAGGACACGGTCGGTCTCACCAGTTAAAATTGCTTATTTATCTGCTTTTTAAACATTTGGGACAATGTAAGTACATATACCAGCAAAATATATAACACTGTTCTAATGTTTTGGTTTTTTACATATTGTGCTTTTAATGAATTCAATTTAATTTACTCAAGTTTAAACCATTAGCAATTTTGCCTTATTGAAACAGGATTGCAACACCTTTTCGGGGTATAAGAAGATCACAGTTCTATACAAACAAACCTGACTCTGAATATAAAAATCCCAGGATATTCAAATAAGCCGTCAGGGCAGAGCGCTGTAGATTATAGATGCATGAAGTGGTGGGAGTGTAAAGCTCGTGTTCGTTTCCTTCACTTCTGTCTGCTGAATGACACTCAGATCCTTAAAGAAGAGTTTAGAGTACATGAATCAGTGCGATAACTTCAAAACTGCTCCACAAAAGTCAAAAGATCAAAACTATAAATATGAATGAAACCGACCCTCCATCCAGAAGAATAAAACAACTCTGAGCACACAATGGCAGACCAGCATAACCTTTCCCTGCTGAACACTTCACTCAACAGTTTACAAAAGAAATGGCAATCATCTTGTGGATGGTGGTAAAATTATACCTCACTTGAAGTATTTGCCAACTTCGTAAGCATCCACACAGAAAATACTCATCTGAAAACAGCAATTCAGTCTGCAGGAGAAATTCATCCATTATCAGTGCACAAGGAACAACTGTGAAGAGCCTTTGACCTCTGGCTTTGCTTCACTCAACAGTTTTCCAGAAGACAGGTGCCCACTATACTGCAGTGCCCATAAACTTGCATACATGAGACAGAGTACGTTTACGTGGACACCAATATTCAATTCATCATTTCTAAAGCGCTTTTACAATGTAGATTGTGTCAAAGCAGCTTAACATAGAATATTATAGGAAATTGAAACGGTAGATACCAGTTTTATATACAAATAATATTATAAACAAGTCAAATATATAAATGAGACTATGAGATTGAGAAATTAGATATTACTTTAAATTTTTAATTAATTTTAAAGCTTAATTAGTGATCGAGCGATATGTTGGTTTGGTTTTTTGAAGGTCAATGCCAATATCTTGAAGCAGGATGGCCAATGGCTGATTATATTTAGCCAATTTTAATTTAAAATGAATTACATTTTAATTAAATAAAAATTTAATTACAATTCAGATGGACACTTTTTCCAAACACCTAAATAATTTAAAAACATGAGCTTAAAGCTGAAATTTTTTACTGTCAATTCAATTCGCATGGACCGACTGTCACGCAGAGAACACGTGATCGTACGGGACACAAATGCACACTTTATAAGATCTCACAGCTGGATCTGACCAAGTATGCAAGGATTGTGGATTTTAAAATGTTCATTATTCATTCAAAGATTTGTTTAAATTATATAAATGAGTATTTGCTGAAATGCTGATGGCAAACAAAGTATTGTTTGTCTATTACTAATTAATGAAATCAATATAATACTTTTGTAGACATTTTAGCTACTTTGTTTAAACACTTCTATCTGATTATTAGATAGACTTATATGACATCGGCAAATAACATAACTGAATGACAATGGCCAGCAAAACAGCATTGTCATAATAAAAGTCCCACCTCAACACATGGGTCAAACAGAAAAACAGATATCTGCAAATACATCATGGCGATATATCTGTCAACCACTAATAATTGTTTTGCATAATTTATTTAATTATTACATATTTCTAATTTGTTTTGTGCACAAATCGGAACAATGAGATAATACACTAAGCAAATGATGATTGTTGTTAATGCGTGTTTGTATCTAAATATGATTATGGTGGGTGTGAGGTTTCGCTGAGCATGTATACTTCTATTCACACTCCAACATAAGATGCATCTTCCAAAAGTACTTTTATATTTCAATAATATAAGCAAACTTATTAGCTGATTAAGCTTTATGTTGAAATAAAAATATTAATTTCTAAAATACAATTATAATAAAAATAAAAAAATAAAAAAAAAAACAAGTTCAAACTCACCATGTTGAAATAATCTTACCTGTGCTCTTGTGTGGGAGAGAGCATCTGCATATGGAAATATGGCATGTACTGCCATTAAGATTATCACAAACACAGATGTACAGATGAAACTTCTACCCTTAAGAAACTTGTTTACTTAAGATGTAAATCTACAATCTGGCAATGTTTCCATTGGCCCTTCAACTGATATTATGAACTGTAAACAACATGAAAATATATTCACAAAGTGATTAAAAACATGGCTGAAACTGAAAATACTAAACTGTTCAAATCTGTAGCATCATTAGTATCAAGACAATCTAATCAACTCAGTTTCATTTTCATATTTCAAGCTTTCAAATTTAAATTATTTATTAAACTATACCATTAAAAATAGGACATATGAAAGCCATGCTAAAATAAAACAAGCATGCATGAAACTTAAGCAAGCCTCGTGCACATGAACATATTTAGCATGAGCTCAGCACAGGAGCTTTTATGACACAATGTCAGCGCTCAGTGATTCGTCTTCATCACACACATGCATGGCAGTAATTCACAGCTCTTCACATGATGCCCGTACTATCGACATGCCAAACGCAGCGTCCCTGACAGTGTGAAAGTCGCCTACACATGCGTGTGCAGGAACAGGTTAAAACTAATGAGCCCTGCTGTCCAATCTATCACATGCACTCGCTTTACATTCCTGATCACCACATGAAACTCACTGCAGTGACAACCTATGACTTGTTAGATTTGAGTTTCATAGAAGAGTATAACTACACAAAACATTTAAATTGAGGTGTATATATTTATAAGGTGTATAAATATTGACTAATAATATTGTTTTTACTACTACATTTGTGTTTTATAGGTTGTATATTTAATTGGCCAAATATTATATCCCAAAAAGGATTATAACAATAATAAACTTAATAACAATCCTTTGGAAAGTCCTTCCAAATCAGACCATTAACACCAGACACAAACACAACAAAAACATGACAATATTTTTAAAACAAAACAAATACAAAACAATTTACACTAAACTTTAAAAAAAAAAAAAGAAAAGAAAAAAGTTAATCAGGTCAATTAACCCTTAAAAACAATTGCCTCTAGGTCTCTATAGTTTTCCTTTTATTTATTTGATGTTTTATTATTAAAAGGTTAGTAATGTGTTCATAACTAAAAACATCTTTATAGATATGTTCTTAAATTATTCTATGGGGCAAAAAGAATTAGAAAACTGTTCACAGAACCATTACAATCACAGTCATTGTTCTGTTAGAAAGAATACTACAGTCCAGTGTTTTGTAGTGAAGACAGTGATCAATTATGAAAACAACTTATGATTTTACTTTTATTTAACTCAAAACTGGTCAGCATTAATAAACTATGTACAAATCAGATAAAAAAAAAAAGAAATATTTGCATCAGTGTTTGCAAATCCACAGCACTTAATATCCTACACAGGATTAGGTGGTGTTCACACAGGACGTGTTCTTGTATCAAATGACCCAACTGAGGAATACAACTCAACAGAAGAGAACACCAGGGTCTTCAGAAGCGTTTTAAATACAGCTGAGACCCATTCTTTAAAATAAATTTTATTTTATATTGGCACACCATCTATAAACTGACAAGTTGTTGCAAAAATAAATAAATAAATAATAATAATAAAAAAAGTCAGCCTGATATAAAAAGAATACATCTTAAAGGTATAGTTCACAAAAATTAAAAGTCATCATTTAGTCTTTAAATTTCTTTCTTCTGAAGAAAGAAGGAAACCTGTAACCATTTACGTCAGTAATATTAGTTTTTCATACTATAAAAAAAAGTCAATGGTTACAGGTTTTCAGATTGTTTTCTCTTTTTCACAAAATATCTTTGTATTCAACAGAAGAAACTCATAATAGTTTGGAACCACTTACGGGTGAGTACATTTTGGGGTGAACTTTCCCTTTAAAAGATTTCAACCTTTAAATTAACACCTGATAACATTTGTGCATACCGTGTTGTTTATTGATTGTACAATAGATTAATCAGAACCAACAAGGCACTGAATACACCAATACATTTTACACCATATAAAAAGTGCAAAATAAAACAGGGAAAGAATAGTGGGCATTACTTGAAGTTCTAGCTTGTAGTTATTTTTGCAGCACCTAATTTGAATATCTATTTTTTATTTATTTTAATAGTTATCTATCCCTAAATATGTATATAACATTCAAAAATACATATATTGTCCATTTTCACTAAGAAATTTATAACTCACTTCCATATTTGGGTATTCTCATTTATGCTGGACGCTGTATATGTAGCAATTACTAAAAATGAATAAAGCATACCCCAGCATGAGTAGACAAAACTGCAAAATTTATATTAAATATCTGTGAAAAAGGACAGCGGACACTATAAGAAAGTATACTAGCATACACAGTTATTATTTAAGCGCACTAGTAAAACAAGAATAAAAGACCAGTATATACAATTTTCACTGCCTGCGATCAAAGAATGGGACACAGCTCCACAGCAGCTTGGTTTTAGACTGCAATAAAGCAGACGGAGGTTCAGACAGAGCTGTGCCATACGACTGTGGTGTTGTGTCCCGAGAAAGGGCATAAATAATGAGACATGTGTATGAAAGATTCAGAGAGCTCTTCCTGTGATGTAGCAGCTTCAGGCTCAGAGTCTGACAGATGGTGCCAGTCGCATGATCCCAGATCGGGAAAGTGCCAGTGCTTTCCTGCTCTCACCTGGGACCAGGGTAAAGTGGGTGTGTTTGTGCTTCTTGACATAGTTAAAATCAACACATCTCTCATTACGTAGAGGAGGATGGGGCAAGATGTGACACTTTCCACAAAAAAAAAAAAAAAATTGACTTTACTTACAATAAGCGAGTAAACTTGTGGTTTTTAAAATGTTTAATTGACTCTACTTAAAGTAAACAAACAGTTTGCCTTAACATATAATTAATTGAACTATGTGCATGATTATAAAAATTACGTTAAATCAACTTAACAGTTACAAGTTACAATGGCTTTACTTTACTTACTTTAAACCCCTTGCCTTAAAAGCGACAAGCTGACATTACTCTAAGTAAATCACTTTTTACAATGTAAGGGAAAATGAGGTACATCTAATATATAAGTTGTTTAAAGGAAAAAATTGTGATACAACTGCAACTGACATACATTACGCACACAAACAAACTTTTGATGAAAAAAAGGAAAGATACCCTAAATACACAATTGAGAAAATTCTCAGACATGTTATCCCACTCTTTACTACATGCCCGTCAAATAATACTGTATGACAAATTGAAGCACAAATTAATAATATATAACATGAACTAAATGCAAGCTTTTATCCACTGGGATTCAATTGGATCCAGAAAAGTAGACTATGGCATTACTAGTTAAGTCCAAGAACATTTTAGAAGTAAATAGGGTAGAAGTAAATTCACTTCTAATATGTTATTAGGACTGGGTGATTAAGTGAAAACTATAATTAACATTATAAATTTGCAATATAAACAAGATCCAGTGAGAAGCGCTCAAATTTCCGGAGTTCCCTGATAGGGGAAACCACAAATATTTTTAATAGAGAACTTTAAACAAAGTTTTATGCCTAATCAGACATTGCTCAATAAACAAACTAAACCAAACCACAACAATGATGCCAAAAAAAAACAACATAATAATAATAATAATAATTAATAATAATAATAATAATAATAATAATAATAATAATAATAATAATAGATTGCAACCCTAAATGTAACCATGCTATTAAGGGAGAAATATCGAATATACCTAAAATTTAATTATATTATGAACAGGCAATCTTTTAAAGTTTGCCTTTATTATTATTCTTTATTATTATTAAGGTTTCAATTACTATATTGTATTATAATAATTTTATATATATATTTTATTCTTTAAATTTTCAGCTTTTTCTTGGTAAGCTGTATAGTTTTACTATTTGTTACATGAAATTCTATCAACTGTATTTCATAAATACCATTAAAAGAAATTACAGAAATACCATGGAAGACCTATGGTTTATTTAAATTCTAACCAAAATAGTTAGAATACTTAAAGTTCACCCTTTAACATTTTTGTAGAAGTAACGTTTTATCTCTTAAAACAGTAATAAAAAATGTATAATATTATTTTGTGAAATGTCTGATGATAGTCATAATTTTCGCTCCGGAGCAAAAGAAAATACTGATATTGTGGGGGGGGGGGTTTAGTATTTCGATTATTTTTAAATCTTATTACCCAGCCCTTTATGTCTCTAATACCTAACTGCTTATTTTCAGGCCATTTCTGTGCTCAAAGCTGAAATTAATTGTAATCATTTTCCTAAACTAGAATTTTTAAAAAACTGTGTAAAGTACAGAAAAATTCAGCAATGAAACAACACTCCTCCAATGAGACTCCTCCAATGTGAATAACACAGTAAACACCACGTTGAGTGGTTATGAGCACACAGGTCAGGGGCCAGCGAGTGTTTCATGCCTCTGTAAACACTAGTCTGAGATCAGATCAAAAAAGTGGATCTTTTGAAGCTGCAATCACTTTCTGAAATCAGAGAGCGATTAGGTCCACCTCTTACTCCACTTGACGACAGTACAGGCTTAACATCCACTCGTTTACCAGACACAACATGCCCATTTCATCTTCCCTGGCTTCTTTGAAAACCATCTGCAAACCCATACAAGCAGTTTACATATACTGGCTGGCACACAAAGAATATGGTTTTCAGATGTGGATGTAGTCTTCAAAGGACATACCGCCTTTAGCCAAGTATGTACATGTCACGCTGTAAACTGTATAGACAAGCTAAGATCAATATCTCTAACAAACTGTATCTGCAGAAGTAGCTGTATGGCAAAACTGTGACCCAAGATGAGACTAAACTTAGTTAAACCCAATTAATCAGCTGTCATTAAAATTCCCTAAATAAGTCTCAGATGGCAACAGCTTTAAAGAAAAAAAACTGAGCTTGTTATTAGCTACACATTAAACTGTGTATAATATTCAAAAGAGGCAAAAATTATTTTGAGAAGTGCGAAAAACAAAAATGATTGCATAGTCCAGTTTATGGTGCAAACTTTAAACTATATTGCAGCACAGCTCTAGTCACACTTTATAATTGCCAGTTTACTCAAATAATTTCCAATATAAGTGCAAATGACACCAGCATTTATAAAAGGAGGTTTTGTTGGGCATTTTATTCCAGATTGCTCATTTTTCAGTGTTTATCCGTTTGTCTGATGCAATAGTCTGTTTGAATCCATAAACCCATGGCTTGGGTTCTGAAGAGGCTCATGGTTTTGCATAACACATAATAAGAGTCTGCTTTCATCAATGAAATTTCCATTCTAATGGGAAACCTTTATGTTTCGTCACTTAATCCCCCACACAGTCATTTGACAACAGAACTTCAACAATCAGATTTGAGATCATACAACTACTTTCGATGTAACAAATTGTGAATGAAGGCAAGAGAAACAATTGGCACTAGAACCAGAATTCTGCTCAAGTGTGTGTGAGTGCCTGCGTATAATCTTACCAAAATCCCGATGTATAATCTTACCAAAAAGAAAGTTTACAAAAGTCACAATTTTCTATTTCTTTTCTCCAATTTCTTATTGATGGTTTTGGACAGGGAGTTAGGAAAGGAAGTGTATTTTCTATTCTTTTGAAAATTGGCAAATGAGAGGGTGATTTAATTTAGATTATTGTGTTTATTATTTTGGCCTTTTTGGCTCCTGAAGCTAAAATGTCCTGTTTGCATTGTTTATTTAAAAAAAAAAAAAATAGATGGGTAATAATACATCACTGTAAAAAGTTATTAGTTATTGTACTTTTAAAAAAAAGTAAATTTAACTTGTCAATTTTAAGGCAATAGGTTTATTCACTTTTTTTAAAGCGAGTAAAAGTACAGTTATGTACAAAGTGGGTTTACTCCAGGTCAACTAATCACTTTTTTTAACACGAGGCTTCAAAGCACAAGTAAAAAAAAAATTAAAAAAAAAACAATAATATTACATGACTAGTCATTTTAAAAATCACAAAAACATCATCTTTTGCAAATGATCTTAGATTTTTTTTGGGGGGGGCTAAACGGAACTGATTAAAAGCAGAATTGTACAAATTGTTACCTTTTTATTTTCTTTTTGCATGCTGAAATCAAATCTGTAAAATGACCCTTTTCTAACTGAATACTTTACAAATATTCAGCTGTGAAAATAAAGTTACATAGTAATTTAAACAAACAAAATCTTAAATTCTTCAGTCCTCTAAAGTGATGAAATCAACTACTTGGATAAATAAACCAGGAAAGTTTAAAAATGCTGCTAATCAGGAACTGAACAGTAAAAGAATACCACTTCAAGCTTAAACACCAAAAGGTCGAGTTACACCATTGAAATGTTTGTTTATCTGGACATGCTTCCAAGTTCATTTATTCAGCCCTGCTAAATTCGGCCTTGAGGTCAACGCTCGACTTCAGGGACTGACGTAAGACGAGACTGTGCTGCAGAACTACTTTAGTCTGTTGTCTTACACTGCATGAGGGAATTCAATCATTACTGAGCTTTAATGCAAACAGTATCAGTGACAGGATGTTGCTTTTGAACACGAATTTGGCATTAAAACTCGGAGCTACTTCAGTCACAGTCTTTTCAAGAGTTTAAAATTAGCATACTATTAAAAGCCCTCAAACAGAGAAAACACCCTGGTGCAGCATATTCTCAATGAAAATATTTTGGAATGACCTCATTTACAATGGGTCAGCATTTCTTTAGGCTTTAATGAAATCTTGATTAGTCAAGGGGAGCAGGACATGAGCTACAAATGTGAACCCGCGAGTCTGGAAGTCACACTAGACCAAAAAAAAGAAGAAGAAGAAAACATGTTTTGACTTTAGTTGACCAGGCAAATGAAGGCCTCTGAAGCTTTGAAAAAAAAAAATAAATAAAAAAAAATAAAAAATAGGTTGGTTCACCCGTATATGCCAACACAATCTTGTAAGTCTATTTTATTAAATTTTTTTACTGTAATGTTCTTTACTGTATTTTTTTACTGTAAATATCTTTAACCTGCCATCATAAAGATGCAGCACTCTTGCTAAGATGTCACATATTTAAAAAAGTTGCAATAAAATGACAACACATACTTTGGTGAAATTAAATGGATTTAAACATTAAACTTTTGGTTTGGTTTTAAACCATTTGGATTTCACAGAGCTACACATGAAATGCCTTGCAAAGGAATCCAGTAGCAGAATCCAGGCATTGTGTTGATTTCAGTGTCTGCCATCTCACTATGAGAAATCATTGAAGAAATCAATCAATTAAAACTTTAAACAATAAACCGATTTTCTTCAGATTTAAGTAAAAGGAGTAAAAAATAAATCTTATTTACTAAAAATGCATTTGTTGCAGTTTGTAAAAGTGATATTATAATGAAAAGTTTCAAAATTTTAAATAACTACTTTTGAAACATTATAACAGATTGCAGACTATTTATATTAAACATTATAAAAAAAGTAAAATGCTATGTGACCATAAAGTAAATATTGGCTCTTTGCACAACATGCAATGAACTAAAAATGTTATACTGTTTCAGATTTCTGGTGAATTGAACTAATGAAAACGATAATAATCAACTGAACAAACAATTGATTACACAAGCAAGGTCAACAAAACATGTTGAAAATTGTTTAAAAAATTTAACATGAATATTGAAAATTCATTGTAAGTACTTAAGCTGAACAAAACTGAAGGCAAAAAGATTGATGGTCAAAAACACATTCTAGTTATAACAGCTTATAAAATAATTGCTTTAGTTCAATACTTTATATGAGGGCAAAACATTATTATTATTACTACTATAATTGTATTATATTCTTCCCAAAGCGTGTCCTGGCCCTCCTAGCACCCTCTTACAACCCCTTAATATGTCCAGAGATAGAAAGCCACTGCACTTGACTACAAACCAAAACAAATCAAATCAACAGGTTTAAAACTTTAAAAAAAATAAAATAAAAAAAATTTGTGTGTGTGTGCGCGTGTGCGTGCGTGCATGCGTGCGAATATCAATGTTTAATCTAAAGTAGAGCTGCACAATATGACAATATCGCAATGTGCACAACTGCAATGGTCGCAGAAACTTCAATGTCAAGTATGAAGTATTGTTGACCAACAGCTCGTAGATCAACGGCTCGATTAAATTTAACCATTGTCAATTTAAAGTTTAGAATTTGCATTTTCCATTAAGTGAGTTTAAAGCAGTCAGGCTTTTTAAACAAGCTTTAACAAAGATTAATTTAAAAATCTTTTTCTAATAGTTATGAGTGCCAAGTGTCATTTCACATTAGATTTTTTAAACATTTGTCCAACTGCCATTAAGAATTGCCATAAAATATAAATCCTTTTTTTTTTTCTTTCATTTGTATGTTTTTCCACCTGAAAAGTATAGTTATAATAATTTACGCATATATGCTCCCCTATAAAGCCCCCCCAACACTCAGAAATAATAAATTCTTCACAAATAGAGTCATCTAGTTCATCTGGTGAAATATAATTTCATATCATAATTTAATGCTGAAAAAAATAACTGCAATGTCAATTTCTTTTCAATATTGTGCAGCCATAATCTAAAACTTAACAAGGTCAGCTAGTCTACCATCTTGACCTTATCCCTACTACACTAACAGCTTTTTAGGTTAAACCAACACGTCCTAAAAAAAAAAAAAAAGAGAAAATTTTACACCTCCTATAGAAAAAGCACACAGCAGACATGAGCGATCCGCGAACTTCAGCTCTGCTCAATCAGATAAATCTAAACAGATTCTCATTGAAACACACAGCGGCTTCAGAAGGCGGATGAGACGCTATCCTCACGCAGATGTGATCAGATGTTCTCTGGAGAGTCACTCACCAGCAAAAGCGCAACCTTCTTCATACTGCGATTCCCCATGGCAGCTCAGAGAGACTCGGCTCAGTCACGGAAACGAAACGCTGAGAGGATTTTTGTGGGTCGTTTTCTGTCAGCGCGATGACAAGAGTGTCGACATCATGAGGATGAGGAGGGTCTTGCTTTCCCTCCCCTCGCCTCTTCTTTATCAACACTCATTTGTATTTCCTCTACTCAAAAAACAGATTCAATCTACGTTTGTTCAAGCTTACCATTAAAATGGACGCTTGAACGAAACCATGCATGCTTAAATCGTACAAATTTGTTTACATTCTTAATACAAAATCTAGGCCAAGTGTGTCAGATACACAAACATGTATATCATTAATTGCAAAATCACAACCATTGGGCTGAAGAGGGTGTCAGTATGAGGGCAGCATTCCCTTCAAACTAAGTTTAGAGGTCATTTATGTACCATCATCATCAAATTCATTGACTTCCTTAGGAGTCCTTCCTTCCTTAGGAGGTTTGTGACTTTCTTTAAAACATAATATTTAGTGTTCAACCGAAGAAAAGCTCAAACCGGTTTGGAAAAAGTGAAGGGATAGTAATTAATGGTAGAAGGATTTTTCTATTAAGTATCACTTTAACTAATGAAACCTTAGCGTAAAAATGACCAAAGTTTTGATGATATCATCATACACAATAAACATTTCACAGTTCCTAGATCCAGTGTTTTTCTAGTGTCTTGGAGTAGTTCAGCAAACAATGCTCCGCACAAGCAATCTCTACATGACATGTCACTTATAACTCGCAATTAGGAATGCAATGTACAATATGATCACTTATAAATAAATTGTTACCTGAATAGAATTTATACAGATTTGTCTCTCTAAAAGATTCCGCCAAAACAACAGCGTTTGCTGGATCGCACCAGCAATATGAGGGTTAAAATGTTTATATTTTACAGTTCAGGTTGCAATACATCCACAAAATATTTCCATAATGTGACAATTAACCAACATCAGAATAATAAAATGTTAAACTACTGAAATATTAACTTAAAATATCAAGTGTTGCTTCAAAAGAAAAGTCATACGGTTCTGCTAAAAAGAAAAGAAGAAGAATATTATAGAATATTGTAAAAGAAAAAGAAAAGAAATAAATCATGAAACATTTTGGAAATACATGCTTTGACTTCAAGACCTTGAGTCAGCCAAGTGATTATAGAATGTAAGAATCAAAGGAGCACTTTTGTTTTGAAGGGATGAAACAAAAAGCTAATCCAGACATGCCTTAACACCAGTCAAAACGGCAAATGATATTACTAAACCACCTTTGTTTGAAAGCCTACTTTTGGTTAGGAATGAAATTTCTTGCATTTCTAGCTTTATGTAAATAATACAGATAAATTTTAATAAGAACTTAAGAGTAACCACAAAATGAGTTGTTTTTTTATTAAGCTAATACGGCCAGCAGAGGGAGACAAACACCATGACTGAAAAAGTCAAGCCTATTACTTTCTTGCCCCCATTTAAAGGGAAGGTTCACCCAAAAATGACAATTCTCAGTATTTACTCACCACAAAGTTCCAAACTTTTATAATTTTCTTTTTGTGAGTTGAACATTCTGATGAAAGCTGAAAACCACCAACCATTGACTTTCATAATAGGAAAAACAAATACCGTTTACAGGTTTCCAGCATTTTTCAAAACTTGTTTTGTGTTTAACAAAAGAAAACTGAGTATTAAAGCTAAGTAAATCAAAAGTACAATAATTCATTAAATTGTAAAATAATTTTAGATTTTAAGTCCTTATTTTTTATTTGTTTATTTAATTACAAATACATTTTATAGTTTTTATTAGAATTTTTCTTGTGGGGGTCAGGATTCAAATTATATGATTGATGGATATTATATCAGAAATTTACATTGAGTAATAAGATGTGTCTGCGCTAAAAATGCTGAAAAATATATTTGGGGGAACAAAAGATTTTTAAAAAGTTGGTAGTACATGAGAAAAAAGTAAATGAGAACAATAGTTTTTTGGGGTGAACTATCCCTTTAACACCCAGTAAACAACAAACAACAAACAAAAAAACTGCTCTCTTACCCTATTCGGTGAGCGTAAGCTTTGGTGATGTCGTCCAGAAGACTGGTCCGTGTTATCATTATGGTCAGACACACTGGTCCTGAGGGAGGGCGAATGGAGGCCTTCCTCTCCTTCTTCCTCCTCTTCACCCTCCTCCTCCTCCTCTTCCCTGTCGCTCTCCTCCGAATGTTCAAACTCGTCGCTGTCCTGGTCCATTTCCTCCTCACCCTCATTGTCCTCCTCCGGCCGGTCATCGTCTTCTTCAGAGCGAAGTCCTGCCCCGACCTGTCCTTCCCTCCCACTGTTATTATTCTCCTCCTCTTCCTCATTCTCCTCCTCTTCCTCCCGATGAGGTCTTCTCCTCCTGCGCTGCTCCTGCTCCCAAAGCCACTGGGCGCCTTTTTCGTCGCCGTTCACCTCGCTCCTCCGCCCTCCTCCGTCCTCCACCGGCTCGCCTCCGGAAGGCCATGGCTGCTCGTCACCGTCCCGCTGCCGATCTGGTCCACCCTCGTCTTCCTCCTCAGCTGGTTCTCTTCTCTGCTGCTGCGCCTCCTCCTGCTCCGGCTCCTCCAGCACCTGGTCCGGGTGCTCCGGCTGGGGCTGAGGTGTGCGGCCCGAGATGCTGTTACCTGCCCCCGCTGTTCCGGGCCTCGGTCTCTGCTGCTGGGCCGCCCTGCTGCCGCTGCCCCCCGACAGCAGATCCTGGTTCATTTCCAAAAGCCAGCTTGCTACCTCCTGCACCTTCGCTAGGCTGTCTGAGGAGGACAAGGACTTGGCATTCTGAAAGAGAGACAGAGAAATGCATTAGGTCAAAATAAATGAAGAAATTGTATTATTAAATACTACACAGTGTTTATTATAAATGGTTAATCTTAAGGCTAATCTTTTTTTTTTCTATTTCCTGACAACGAAAAACAACCGTTTAAAAAAATGTAACACTAAATAAGTGATGAAGTGATGTAGTGTTCACTAACTTTTGCAGCTGCTTTTTCCCCATTGGGATTTTTAAAAAATAAGTCTTAATGTGTTGTCATTGTTCTTGAAGCTTGTTGGATTGTTCATGACTTCAATCACAACATTCCAAGATTTCATATGTAGCATAAGGCGAAGAGATAAACGAGGGAAATAACCCCATAACTACAATCCCATGAAGTATTACAAATTACGCAATCATAAAAACATTGCAAAAACAAAACAATGAACAAGATTGCAAACCAAAAAAATAAAAGTTAGACAAAAAAAAAAAAAAAAGTTGTTTGCTACATATAAGCATGCAAAGTATTTTGTCTGTAAAACAACAAAGAAAAATCCATATATTTACAAATATTTGATATACATTTACAATTTTTTAATACTAGTGTTACTTGCAGTGGATTCATGAGTGGATGGAGTTAGATAATAGCGGGTAGCAATATTTCTGCATAAATTCAGCTACTGTTTTTGTTTTGATTTAAAATAAATGTAAAAACAATGGATAAAAAAAATTATAGTAAAAATACACAATACGTTTTTAAAGTTATCAAGATTTAAAAGCCTCTATTTATAAACAAAAAACATATTTCTCTAAAAAGAAAACAGTTTTAAATTTGTGAAATCAGACTATTCGTAGTAGCAAGTAACAAACCAATGACCAACTTATGAAAAGATACGTGTTGTTGTTGTTTGTGCTGCTTCACTCAGATATAAGCAACAATATGAAAAAAAGAAATGCCTATCACAGCTTTAGCTTTATGCCAACAGTTTGAGAGTAGAATATAGGTGGATTTTTATAACAACAAAACAGGCTGGCGATATAAAAAAGGAACATGATTTTGCATTCAGTGTGTACTGAAAGTGAGGAACTCATTCTTTTATTCATGCCTGCAAAATAAAACAATGGACATTTGCATCTATGCTGGGAAAGATGCAATACGAGCAACCCTCAAACAATGGCCATCTCTCCTGCTTGGCAGCTGATTGCCTAAAACCAGGCTTGGCTTGAAATCCACAGCAACAGTATCAGCTCAACACATGCAAACAAACATCCATTGCTTTTGCAAGTTTCTATTTGTACCGTTTTATTCAATTAAAATCTATTTTATTAAATTTAAATTCTAAAAATGTGCATTTGTAAAATATGAAACAAGCATACAGTAAGGATACAGTAAAGGGGTTTCTATGGATAATGTTTTTACAAACATGAACTAATAATGAAAAATAGATATAATCCAAATCCAAATTCATGCTTGCTAACATTAGGTAATGAGTAAACTAACAATGAACATTGAATTTGAATAAATGAATAAATACTGTAATGTGTTGTTCATTGTATGCTCATGTTAGCAATTACACATCAATAAAACCTTACTGTAAAATGTTTCAAGTAAATCTTTATACATTTTTAAAAAATAACCAATCCTTTTTTCCCTCAACTAACTGGGGAAATATTTAATTTACTACATCCACTGTTCAAGCAGGATTCAATTTAGATTACAGCAACACCAGTGACTGATGAATAAATAGATTCAGTGACTGCTACAAAACACCAGAAGGGGGCGTCACTTCCAAACAGAACAGTTTACGCAAAATGGTTTAATTTCCAGACACACACCCCTTGTCTGCAGCAGAATGTACACAATAATATCTTGTTACAGTAAGGACGGCCCACCAGTGCGTGTGAGGGTTTTTTTGGTTCATTGGCAGTGCTGTTATTATTAGCCTAATTTTTTTACTGACTATATACAACATGCTTTTTGTTTTGGGACATGTCGTCCACAGAAATGTTGGGCAGGGCAGATCTTAAAAAAACAAAACAAACAAAACAAAATTCCATATTAAACCTTTAAACTATACCTTATGCTAACTTCAGAAAAACAAACATACCAATGAAAGATAAAAGATAACAGTAGGAGGCTAGGAGCGAAAGCAGGGATGAGCTGTGTAATCCAATCAGGAGCGAGAGAGCACGTGCGTTTGATAGAGACCCGATTAAGATAATGGAGCGCACACAGATGGGCAGACACGCAAGAGATGAGGCTGATTACACAAATGCTGTTGTGAGCATGCATATAAACTTCTTCAAGAGACATTTGCAAAGGCCTCAAAACCAAGTGAATTAAAAGACGACATGAAACTAATACTCAGTGTGTTCTTGTCCATAATTAACACATCATGCTAGAAGTACTAATTTTTACTCAATCACTTTTGTTCCTAATATAATGGTTCTATTTTTCATAAATAGTCATGACATAGGTGTGAACAATATCCATAACCGAGTATATACATGAATTATGGAGGTAAATTAAACACATTTTTTAAGACTCTTTCCATACAATAAGACCTTGTCGCCAGTTTTATCAGGGACTATTTAACTTACAATAAATATATAGGCCTAGTAAATGTACAAAGGGCAAATTCTCAATCATTCTTTGTTTATGCTAAGTGGAGACGCATGCAATATAAATATAAATATAAGTTGACTCTTTATATTGGCCCAAACGAAGAATGAAAAAAGTAGTTAGTATGAAGCATATTGGTCTCCGTAAAGAGATCTGTGATATATTGCAGCAGTTAGTGAGCATGAACATGACAACAAAACAGGATTGGATGAATAAACAACACAGAAGAACCCCAGTACACAATGATTAATCTCTCTTTTAAAAAAATCTAAAAAGTCCTCCTTGGACAAATATGCATATATAATGAAACTATGAGACAAAACTTAATAGCGCAGAAAACTTTATTTTAAGACTTTTCAATACTTTTTAAAATCCCACAGACACCCTGTATAAGGATGATATCTATAATAATTAACATTTAATTCATGAAAGTAAGCGAATCAATAATGTTACACTGTCTGGAGAAGGAACTCAATTTAAGTAACTACTTTGCAATGGTGACTAAAAGCACAAACGTGCACTATTAATGTCAATGTACATTAGGGATGGGTGATATGAACTTTAGTCATCGCAATAACTACCTGAAAATATGATAATGATGACAACGTTCGCATGGAGACAAAAATCGCTTCTCTTCAAAGTAAAGTCATTTTTACTTTTATCTAACAATAAATTAATAAAATAAAAAAAAGGGTGTTGAGAGTATACACAATATTATATCCATTTCATTCATACTGGACACTAGAGGGTGCCCTAGCGTATAAAAACTCCACATACGCATTACAGATCTATAGCTGTAGTTGAGGAAAAAGAAGATAGAAAAGGATAAACTGACCAAACATGGAAACAACAAACAAACAATTGTCGCAACATATGGTTAATTAATTTTCTTTAACCCATTCTTAGTATTTTTATAAAAATATACTTTTTAGAATGCAATAGTATATTAACATCCCTATCACAGCACTGAATACTACAAAATAGTATGATTTCTTCCTCATTCTGTTACATGAAACCACGTCTGGTCACAAAAAAGTGCTTTCTAACACTTAACTGATTATGAAGTAAATTAAGAGTGAAAGTATGAATCAAAATGAGTAAAAAACACCCGTTCTACTGTAGTACATTAATTTGTTTTGCAGACCGATTGCAGGTGTTCTTGTTAGTCACAATAAGTTAAATTCTTATAGTGGGGAAAATGTTTATCGGTATATTGGCCATCCCTACAGTACACCTACTATATTAATCATGTCATTATCATGTGATCTACCAGAGTCAGTTGCTTCACTTGAATGCCATTGACAAATCCACTCCCATGGCCTCCCATGGGTGTGATGTACATCATATTATATTTACACTTATGATTTTCACTGAATGAACAATAAAAAAATAAAAAGATTTAATAAAATACTTGCCAGAAAAATCAGGATCAAATCTTTCTTTGCTAGTGCTTTTCTCTCTAATTTTTATGTTTTTTACTTGCCAGCCAGTGTCAGCAGCTTTTTATCATTTTATTGTCATGGCCCCAAAATACTTTGTTTGAACACCTGCACATATCAACAGAATTAATAGTGGCGTTTTTAAAAATAAATGTAGCTTCATTTATTTATTAAATTATCACTTGAATTCAATTAACACGAATAGGTTTATTTTAAAAAAAAATACAAGAGAAATTAGCATTTTAAAATGTACAACTACATCCAGATCAGATTCAGAATGAGGATCAAAAAGCATTTTGAAGAGACTTGAACAGAATAGTGTGTAACACCAAAAAGTTGCACACACATATACCTCTTTGTGGGTAAAAAGTTAAGCTTGCTGTATTTTACGCATTTCAATAAGGGAATTTTTAAAGAGTTAAATATTTACATTTATTTAAACAATTTATACATTTAAAGTGATAGACAATGCATGATTATAATAAATAATTGAAAATGTTTTCATCCAATGGTTTAAACATTAATTTAGCTTAGAACTCGAATCTTCCTGTTGCTTCCCAGTGTACAGTACTTATTGCCCTCAGGAATTTGTTGCAAAGTTTGAATTTCAGATTAGACAAACAAGATGAGCAATTCATTCAACAATTCTTTTAAAAGACTTATTGTACGGTTCATTTTATCACTAAAACCAAACAGTTTAAAAGATACTTTTGCAACTAGTGAAAACTAATATTAAAGAAATATAATATTAAAGATAGAAGATAGAGAAAATGATAAAATAATAGAGTCCATATGGTGTAGTTACAGCACCAGCCAGCAGGGGGTTATCAGAAACATGCTAACCTGCTAAACTTTAAAAAAACACAAACATCAGCAAGATATACGTTTAATATAGTCACAGTAAACAAATGCTACTAAACAAGTGTCATGTTTTGAGTACATAGTAGTGAGGTAGCTACTTGCGGCATTTACCAGCAGATGTTAACAAAATGCTAACCTTTGTCGGTTCTTTAATGCAAGCAACCTACTATCACATCCTTCTTTCAATCAATGAGATCTATGCATTTACTCCTCTCAGCGGTCTGGATTAGGGTCTAATCAGAGCAGATATATGAAGACAGAGATCCCAAGGCAATTTAAAACTGTTTAAAGCATCTGATTAGATGAGCTTTTTGATTACCGAATTCGTTCCTTTATAACCGAGAAGACGAGAGCACAATCAGTCAAGACTGGATTGGAAAATAATTACATAGAGATGAACTTCAAATAGACATTTCAATTTCCCCTCCTATACGGAAGCTGAACAAGGTAAGATCTATAAGAAAACCCATCCATTTTATTCTTCGGGGATTAAACAGAAACTTTGTTAGTTTATTAACATGCTAAAAAAGCAATTACTTAGCAATGTGTTGGATGGTTGTGCCTGGTGAAGTGGGTTGTTCTGCGTCTTTAGGTGCTGGAAGGCCTGTTAGTATTCATGTCCTGCGCCCTGGTCTATCCATGAGACTGCATTAGACTTGGAACACAATTAGTGCTGTTAGACTGCACAACCGAACCAGTGTGTGATCAAGTGACAGTGCTGCAATCTAGGCGGCTACATACTCACGATTACATTAAGCCTCATTTGCATTGAGGGCGAGACTGTTAAAGTCTATGAAAACTGCCTTAACAACTGTAATTTGGTTTAGTACGCTTCACCGAGAACGCTGCTCGCTTGCGTCTCGTCCTGCAGTAGGTTTTTGCATTTTAGAGAACAAAAGATTTCTGTTATCACTGGTAAAGTAGGGTGCAGAAGGTCACTCAGAAGTTACAGACGAGTTTATGGACCGTGTGAGGTACAGGTAGCACTATAAATCATTCTTTAAAAAGACATTCAAAAGGTCAAAAGATGGGATGTCTAGATGGATGAGATTTATTTCAGTGTTTGGTCAATTTAAATTGTTGAAAATGTAATGTAAACATACACACTCTATTATGAATTTTTTATCTTTTGTGTCAAAAACATAGACATTTAAAATAAGATTGAATTAAAATGCCATGTGGCGCAACTTCCTAGAACTTAAAACTGAGGGTGTATTTACAGTGCACAGCATAAGTACACCCTTCACAAATCTATCTTTTAAATTCGTATTTTAATAGGAAGCTATACAATATTATATTTGTGCATACACATTAGATTAGTCAGTACTGAAGTCAAATCTGAAGCAAGAGAAGCAAAATAATTTTTTTAATTTTGTAGGTCGTAATTTATTTATTTTTCCAATATTTTGCTTGAATTTAATTGTATTACCTTTCAATTTCTAAATATGTTTGGTGACTAAAATATTATTTTAATAAATATATCAGTTTAATAAATCTGTTTTGTTTAAATGCACCAAAATACATTGCCTATATTCACTGAGAATAAAAATATTCATTTTCAAAATGGGGTTTACTCAACTATGCTGAGCACTACATGCGTATTAATCCAACATGTAAGACATGCTGACAACACATGATAACAGCTCTTTGCACAACACCAAATAAATGCCACAAAACAACGTTTGATTTGCAATCAAATACGTTTACCTCACCTATATATCTCCATATGGACAACTTTTCTGGTGTCGTCAATTTAATTTAATTTAATTTTGTACTGTTCTGTAACTGTGATGCAGATTGCTCGGCTCGCGGTTACCCAAGAGATAAAAGCAATGTACAGTACAGTAAAACTACATGGTCTCTACATTTTTTGTCCTACATTTGCTATTGAAAACACTATTGGTTAAAAACGTACAACAAAAAATACCATAAGTAATGCATAGATTTGCAAAAATGTAGACCGCACCCTCTAGTGGGTTTGTCATACTAAACATGCAACAAAATGTACCCAGAACAGTCCATTTTACATTTCTCAAAAATATAAGCTGGGGCGAATTTTAAATGAGCCTGAGTTGAGTGTTGATAATAGCGCAACACTTTTGTGAAAATTGTAAAATAAAAGTCAACCAATGTCATATGTGTTTTGAACTTATTGTTGACACTTATTTGTCATCATCCCCCAAATGACTAGGGAAAACATCTGAATCATTCAGGCTGGGTATTTCACCTGCACAAAACAGACCAAAGTGCCTGGTTTGATTGCAGTCGTAAGCATAATCCAAGGCAACAACAGAAACAAAGACTTGAAGCAAACAAGTAACAAATACATCAAACGCCAGTAAATCTGGCTCCAAAATAAACCAAAAATTAAGATGACTAATGAGTACAGCACATTTAATTTGATGAGACACAAGGGAGAAAAGAAAAAAAACTCCAGAAGGTTTATAATAGCATTGCTTTCCAGACATAAGCTTTAATATGGAAAACTGGAAGCACTGTTTAAAAAGAGAAGCATTTGGCTTTGCTCCCAGGGAATGTGGCCAGCCTGGCGTAGTGGAGCAGTCTGATAAAGGAGTGAGGTGCATCATTTCTTTAGTTATTACCACTGTGTACACTTCAGCGGCAGGTCATTTATCTACATCTAAAGGGGCTGAGAGGAAGGTGAAGCCAAAATAGGTTTTGGCACATCCTCTCATTATAAACGTTCAAAGGAGGAGAAGGGGAGGAGGAGGAGAAAGTATCGGTATTATTGGTTTTACAATGTCATTTCCTATAAAGCTGCCAGACTGTCATCCCCTCTTGGACACCTCAGTTACAGGAAACATTATGAATAGACAGGAAATAAGGGTTATATTTATCAACTTCCAAGGTAACTGGATGAGTCTTTATGATAAGAACTTGTATAAATAACAAAGGGGGGGAGCCTGGTTACTGTTACTAACACAAATTACTGTTGTTAGCGGAGTAAGCAAAAATGGGCCAAACGGGCAGATATGGAAGTAC
>CAIGQW010054471.1:7659268-7691367 GCA_903798125.1 Danio choprae
GTCCGTACTCCTGACAAAGTCAACTCAAAGGTCAATCATAACATTATGATGCAGATGACATGTTTATCCTATACCGTTTTACAGGAAAGATTGAGCAAGTAGAAGAAAAAGATGAGTAGAATAGAGGAAGTAAGGAAAAAGTGAAAGATGATTTAGGAAGTAGGGAGAAAAATAATTGTATGGTCAACAGAAGAGAAAGAGAAAAGGAAAGTGGAAAAGCAGCAAGAAGAAAGCATGTGGTAGGAAAAAAAAAACAGGTTATGTAGCAGGAAGTAAACTGAAAAAGGAACGAAAACCTTGTAAAAAAGACAGGAAGAAAAAAGTGTTAATCAAGTAAAGGAATGAATAAAGATGTCAAAAGGAAAAGGGAATTATGAAAGCAGCATGTAGGAAGAAAATTAATTAAGTAAAAAGAAAAACGGAGGGGAAATGAGGAAGTAGGAAGAGGAAGCATTTATTTATAACTTGGTATTTCAGACATCACTTTACTGCAACTAAAAACTCGTCTTTCATAATCTCATACAGCAAAATGTTTGATAATCCAAACTCTCCAAAATTTAATAACTATTCTCCACACATAACAGGACAAAGGAGAAAAATCAGCTAAAGGACAGAAACACAGACGGGTGTAAACACGTCTCTACTGTGGCAGAATGACTCGCGCCCCAGAGGGGAAAGGTAGTCCTCATTCACGCACAAAAAGGACAAGGTCACTGGAAAGAGTGTCTTGCTCACAAAATGGTCAGATGCAGCAGCGATGTGGCTGATTGACAGTGCCTGAGTAAAATCCCAATGAAATAGTGCATGTCTTCTAAAGATGCAAGATATGAGGTGTAATGGCATACAAAAATGGCAGTTTAGTACATGCATCAATTTTGAACTCATGTTTGATACAGCGGGGGGGCGGGGGGGGATATAAACAGAATTGTTTTTTATTGTATATTTATTTCAATATTTAAATTGAAGGGCCATTCAAACCAAGGAAGATAACTATAAATGATGACTATATTTGTGTCAGTATAACAAACAATAACGATGTTTAAAATCATTGTAGAGCAATAAAAGTGTCGGTGCTCTTTGAATAAGGGACTCATAAAAGATAAACAAAAAAAATTATCAGTCAAAGTCACTCGAAATTCGCCTTGAAGAAAGTTGTTGATATGGGTAGGTGCGGTGCACAATAGTGCAGTTTTTTATTTTTAAATGATAGCCATGTCAAAGAATTTAACTTTTACCTAACTTTGAGTGCCTTGGACTGATGAATTTTTGAATAACAATGTTTGTTATTCATTTTTTGAAAGCATTATCCTCTTGTAACCAGCAATGTACTCCGTGCTATATTTCTCATGGCTGTGCTATATATCTATATCTTCTCATGGCTCTAATCAAACAGTGATTTCAGTGATAGCAGTCAGTGTACTGGAATAAAAAAAACAACAAAAATCATCTTTCCCCAGCATTTTCAAGATGCCTACACTTTACTGAATATCTAAGGTACTTTTATTTTTTATACTTCAATTTGTCAGCCTGGCTTGCATAGCCTGCATGTAAATTTGTATCATTCCTTCCCATAGAATAACCAATTGTTTTCAAGATCATTATCCTCAAATAATCTTAGAAAAGAGGGCTTAACATCAAGCAGTGCGCTTCTCCACAATGGAGTCTGTAGCTTTAATTTGCAGGAGCCCTTTATATTTAAATGGATTCTGTCTGGCTGTCAGAGTTTTATCGTTTATTAGATGGGAGAAAAAATTTTTTTGAAAGTGATCCAAACAAAATCTCAACATATCATTAAAGCTGTGGTCTGGACACTGCTGTTGTTTACCATTCAAAATTATATATTATTACTCATGCTTTAGGCCTAAAAAGTCATGCAAAAAAAAAAAAAGAATATATAGGCTAAATTAATATAGTGCATGCAGTATATTTAGAGAAACACTTCTCTAAAATTTTGTCCAAGCTTATTGTAATGCTACATAAAATTGTTTAAGCTCATTCTGCAGTCAAAACTGAATGCTTACATGTTATGGGAGATTCATAACATGAATTAGGCCTGTGAGACTAATCTAAATTTAATCAGAGAGGCGATTGAGCAAATTTGTGATTGTCATGCGCACCTTGTCAGGACAATCTCCTCTGAAGGCCAGATGGCGCTCTCATGGAAAAATTCCCAACACCCATGAAGAAACTCAGGAAATCCTCATAGCGGTGCATTATAAACAGTAGTTTTTTTTCATCGATTCAGCGTGACTAACTCAAATGACTACAGAATAATCTAACATTAGGATTTAATGCAAACAATCAATTAAAGTTATGAAGTTGAGTGAAATTATGTGGTCATTTCATGTGCAGCCTTTACTTTGCATAGCTAGTGAGTGTATTACAGCTCTGTGTAGTAAATGTTGCTCCATCTAAAAGGATGTGCTGCTTTACTGAAAAAAAGTGCACGAAAACCACCTTTGATTACCATCCAAGCTCTAATGGCACTAATTTGAAATGAGGCGCCTTAACAGCATTGTCACATCATCTATCCTCAAATTACCATTATAAAAAAATAAGTAGACAAGGACTTTGTTTCTTATCAAAAGTAACAAAGCACAAAGCCACTTGTGATTCAAAAGCACACCTACTGCCTAATAATGTCTAGAAGTAATGTTCACACATCATCTGAAACTGCATATAAAAGATCGATCTTCCAGTCTAGGTTATTTTAAGTTTCCCCAAGAACAGTAATTTCACAGTCAGCAGAAAATCCTCACACACAAAAACAAAGTGTCATTAGGGTAGGATTATGTTCACAGCAACGAAGAATCTACTGCAAAAAAAATATATATTAGCTTTTGTCCCACGGGCAGATCGTGTACACCTTTCTCTCTGCCTCGAATTGGAATCAAAATTAAGCTGCCAGCACCAACAAATTTAGTTTGTAAATCATGAAGAGAAAAAAGTCTTCTTGGGATTTATCAAGCAATTGTAGGTGTTGGGAGCGAATAACCAGCTGAGGAGAGTCCCTTGTTCCAATCCACCAATCCTTTAAACGCATCCCGGGTGCCACAGCAATGGCTGCCCACTGCTCTAGGTAAGTGTTCATGGTGTGTGTGTGTGTGTGTGTGTGTGTGTGTGTGTGTGTGTGTGTACTTGCAAAGCACCATTTGAGTATGGACGACCATACATCACGACTTTCCACCAGTAATAAATGCTCAAACATAAAATAAAAAACGACAAAGTAATGAAAACTCTGGGTTTGCGAAATTGTCTATACACAGTTTAGAAGGCAGTGTGAACTTTTGTAATGTTTGCAAAAGAATGTAAAAATGTAACAAATTACAACCTCTTTTTATTATAATCAAATCCAACCAAAACACCATAAATAGGGGTTGAGTCTGAAAGCTTTTTTTTTTTATGAGCAGAGTGAACATGATTAAAACTTTTGGTTCATTTAAAGTTGAATGTTACCAAAAGAATCTCCAACATATTTATTTCTAATAGTAAAGCATGGCAATAGCATCACCAATCTACTGAGTTCAATATCCAGGTAAAGACCTGAATAAAACTTCATAAAATGTCTACCTTCAATGCAATGCAAGTTAGTTTGAATATATATATATATTTGTTTATGTCTGACAAATGCATAAATGTAATTTTTCTTCTTTGTGGGTAATCAGTCATGCAGATGCACAACATTGTCGAGTGACAATTTTGTTTTTTTATATAACCTTGCTGTCAAATTCACATGTAAGAACGCTCTAGAACCTCAAGGGAGTAAAAAGATTTGCTATCTGACATCATTAATCTGTTTTTATTTTTATACTGTCAATCATTTTCCACAGCCAGGATTTTTGGAAAAGGCACAGCCTTCCCCATGCCTCCGTCCAAAACTCCACTGGTAATGTGCAATAAGTTGCAGATAAAAACTTGAGAGATTTGAAGCAGTCCCTGAAGTGCTCCTGTCTCTCAGTGTTAGGTTTATCACCAAATCAATTTACCATTCAGCCAAGACATGCACTCTCTACTGCAATGCTCAATTCACGGGCCCATACAACTTCTAATCAGTTGGCCAGCACCATAAAAACAAGTGGAACCTCCTCAACAAGGGAATAAATATAACATGTGCTGTTTACATTGTCAATACCAAAAAATCTGAAACACGACAAAAAACAAAAACAAAAACAAAAAAAACACCTAAAGTAACAAACACATAGAATAAAACTTTCAATAAAAATTATTATTGAACATTGTATGTACATTTTTGCATTTTAAAATAAAAGTCAGCAGGTACCAGTACCAAACAGCCAGTGGACTGAGATGAGCATATTTAAATATGAACATCCACTAAAGATTAAAACAATTCATAGTACCCAGATGAGCCTGTACTATTGGTTTAATTGGGGGGGAATAATAATAAATAAATAAATTTAAAAAATAAATAAATAAAATAAAAAAATAAATAAATAAAAAAAAAAATAAAAAAAAAAACTTACCTTGGAATGATTATTAAAAATATATATATATTTAAATAACTGCAATATAGTAAAAATGTTTTACATGTCTAAAATAATAACATTTAAAAATTGTCAAAAAAATACAAATAAATAAAAAAAATCATTTGTTTTTTGATTGATTCGCTTTGAGACCTGAATATATCGTCAGAAGACACAACTCAATCTTCTTATCCTTGAAATGACTTTTCTAACTTTGTAGGTAACAATTTCTGTTTATCTGCATTTTATAAATCACCAAGGACAACAGTTTAAGATAAAAGTCTTCTTTATTAGTTTACTAAAGACAAAGCGAATCGGCTATATCTTGGTTGACTAACATCAAGCTAACATCAACTAAAATAAAATAAAATTCTCTATTTGTCAACTATCCATTTAAAATCAGCAGAGTGCTCTTAAGATGTTCTGGTCCTACCTATGCATAGATCATTACCTGACTCAACCATTACTTTCAACATTTCTGCACTGGCAAAAAAAAAAAAATGAAAAATGAAAGTGCTATTGACTAAAAGCTTACACCAGAGTCACTTAGCCAAAGAGTCTGAGTCCAGAGCCAGACCTTCTTTGCATTTAAGTACTCAGGCAATATGTGCCCAGCCAGCAACCATGTGATGTTGTGGATGCGTCTGTATGGCTTTGGCAGACTGTAGCACCAAGCTCTGACATCCCCAAACAAAAGACACAGATGTGAGGCTGAAGTACTGCAAAGGGCCACTCTATGCCAGCTCTGTTAGAATTGAAACACAAGCCTTAGTACCATTGATAGTCCAGAGTACCTCTCCAACAGAACAGGCAGACAGCCAAGCAGACAGAAATCTGTTTCACAGAACATTCTGGCAGCAGATCAACTCTATAGCTACAAGAATTTTCATAGAACTTGTCCACTTGGCTTTTTTTATTGAAATGTGAGGAAATAAATGAGGCGTAGATGGAGAGAACATGAACCAGAGGGATTCATGTGGTTGCAAAAAGGAGCACCAGACTATAAGCATCAAAGCCATTAATGAACCTATGAAATCTAAATTGGAGATTTGTGGGCTTTCAGCCCATCTTTGAAATCAAGCCGCATAAATGTTGGTGTAGTTCAAATAGTTGATTAAAATTCACTTTTAGAAGACATGTCAAATGTACATCCCTTCTCTTTAGGGAGAGGGGCAAAAATATTGACGACTCATCGTGCACTACATGGCTTTTCATCCAATCAAAGAGCATTTAACTTTTGTGATCAAAGATCTGAATGAGTAAAGATTTTGATCCGTTTTCCAGAAGGCGGCTGAGATTAAAGTAATAAAATTATTTTAAGGCCAAAAAGAAACACTTGCTATTTTACAATTTTTCATTAAACTTGACACTTGCATCCATCCATTGAAAGATGATTCCTCCATAACCTTTGCAATAAAACATTCTAAAAATAATCCATCTGGATTGAGTGAATTAATCCAAGACTTCTGAAGAGACAGCTTAATATGACCATTTAATTAGGTCAGAGTCACATTGATCAGCGCGTATACAAAGGACATCCAGCAACATATTACAAATGAGTTCAAAGGAGCTTGCTTGACATTTGTTTTTATGCATCAAGTTGATTACCATATTAGATTTGTTTTATATATATATTGGGGGAAGGGGGAAAAAAATAAAAATGAAAAATAAAAACATTACATTTTAAGAACCGATATGTTAGAACGATATGTTTAGTTTTTGCAAGACAAAAAACACGCAAGCCCAAGCCAAATGACCCTAGTCAATTCTGAATGACAAAAGTGCACTCAATTTAGCCATCAAATTAGCTTATAAGCACTACAGTGTCATAATGACAATTCACACGGCTCAGAGTCTGAATGAAACTTCCTGCCAGCTAGGCAATTAATTTTATCATGACGTCCTGTGTTAATGTGTGATATTAAAGAGGATGCTAATCTATGTAATTATACTTTTCAAGCAGGCACAGGGAGCAATAGAGTCTAGAATGCATTCAGGCTGACAATTCTATAAATACAAGACTAATGTCTCCTTTGTGCCCTTGAGTCTACGTTTCATTGAGGAAGGTATTAATCGATACCAGAGCCATGAAAAGATTCGGTCCAGTTTGAAAAGAGGTAACCCAACCCTTTAAGACAAGGCTTACCCAGGATGAGGGAGAATGGGCTCATTTAGAGAACGAAAACCACTACCTGGCTACATAGCAATCAGAAAGCCACAGCGAGGAAGACAAATAGCCTGAAAGTGAATCATCCTTTCTGCCTTTCCAATCACCATAGCATTGAGCAATTCTTTTTGTCTGCCTTTTTTGTGATTTCAAGGAAGAAAGGCGCAGTAAAAGTGCTGTATGGTACCAATGAATAAATGGATCTAGCAAATACACTTCCAAAAGGTTTGTTTCTTTACAAGAAGAGCATACTGGATCATGTCTGACAGTCCGAATACAAAAATTGTCCCTTGAAAAATTAACTGATGGGTTCTGTGGGTATTGTGAAGGAGACCAAATATCTAAAAATAAGTTAATCTGGCAATATACTCCATTCTCAACACTGTGGGTTATATAAGTGGAGGTGGGAAAGCTTTTTCCCTTTGCAGCATTTTATCTCATTTGCTGGGGCATAAATATTTTCCCAAGATGAATCAGATCAATCTTGTGCAAAGTAAGCAGCCCTAAGCCAGAGCTTTTTCAAAGCCATGTCTTTTTAAGACTAGTTAGCACTGCTCAAGAATCAGAACAGGCCATACTGACTACAGGCCACATATGTGAGTCAATGACCTTATATGCCATTCTGATCAATTTGTTCGGTTCAAAACTGCCATTAAAAGCATAGGATTTAAAATCGGCTGCAGACAGCTTTTAGCAGATGTCCATTAAGAATGCATGTCAGTTCAAAGACAGCTCTATGGTTGTCAAGGTAGCAAGACAGCCATTAAATCACCTGGTTCCATTACAAAATCAATTACTGCAGTGTGCTTGCATGGTCTCTCCGGTCCTTCTAATGGCCAAATAACAATGGAGACACTACTGCAAGGTCAGTCCGGCTGTGCTTATCCAGACAGACTGAAATCTTCATCAAGAGACAGCAAACAGCTCCTTTCTCAGTGTTTCCACTATAAAATGTAATCACTCTGAACATACAGCTAATTAGAAAGACATGACGCAACATGTTGCAAATCCCAAAAACAGAATTGATGACTATGGCTAAAACTTTAAAGCCGTGTTCACAGTGCACTTTTCAACCCAAAGACTTCCACTCATACCCACCCAAATGTCACATAATCGCTGCATTCTAAAGTTCAAGCTTGGTGAACTCAAAACATGGTAATCAAAAATGTGACCTCTCTATACAGTATTTTTAAATATGGAGCAATCAATCGTTTCATCAGTGTTGGGATGTCTTGTCTTATCCTGTCCCTTTTCGCAGCATCGACCAACAGAATTTTGCATGCTCAAACTCAAAGCTTAAGACTGTCCACTGTTTTGACCTTCTTGAACTTAGTCAGGGTTGATTAATGAAAATGTTTCTAAAAATGACAGATGTATGGACGCTTCATTTATTGGAATTGATGGTCTCACAAGGTCACCTATCAATCTTTCAACCACTTGAGAAGAATTTCCATTTCGGCAGTCTAACTATTGACACCCAAGTACAAACCAATACAACCCAACATCCATAACTCTGCTACTTCAGTAGTTAGTTGAATTTAGTTGGTGATTACATCTACATATAAAAGAAATGTGTTCAAACCAATAGTAATTGCAGCAAATCTCAAATATATCTGCTACAGAAGCACAAGCTTTGGCTTTAGTTGGAGGTTACCTTGTGCTGAGATGGGCAGCCAGTAGCTAGGCGCTGCAGGTGCTCAGAAGTGTGGCTACAGGATAGCAGGTCTGAGCAACAAGCAGAGCGGCCCAGCCTCTTCATCAGTGATGAGATGAAGCTGCAGCCACAGCCGCACATTGACCTGCTCATTAGAAACCAAAAGAGGTTGAATGAGGAAAAGACTGATGACTCAAGTCCTGATGAAAGAGAGGTTCTCAGCAATCAGTGGTCCCCACTTGGAAGGAGCGTGCTGTCAGCTTAAGTGACAGACTGGGGGCAGAGTTTGAGTCATAAGTAGTTGCATCAAAAGACCGATCTGCAGTTCCAGAAGGAAAACTGCCATGGAAAGTAAAGTTTGTAAGAGCAAAGCATGTCACAATTGTAGCCCCTCTTCTCAGTTCCACCGAGAGTTCCTGCAGCATCTGCACAGTCAAAAAGATAACCCTCTGAGAGTTCACCCAAGGACACAAAGGATGATATCAAGTCTTCTTCCTATCAGTCATGAGTTGTTCATGGTGGGGAAAATACCAGTGGGGCTCCTGGAAGTGCTGAAAGGTTGTCCATACATGCAATGCAGAGGCTGATGACCATCGGTTGTTCCCGCAGGTGGGTGATGATCTTCAGATGGCTTCGGCACAGGTAGTCAGAGTATCGCTCTTAAACAGGCCAATCTCACCCTCCCAGTACTTCCCTCAGCTGCTTGTGATGAAGCTGCATCTCTTCCTTCTCTCTCTCTCCCACCCCCTCCCTTGTTCTGACAGTCCGCTCTTCCGAGCATCTCGATGAACAGCAGTTCCAGAAGCCCCTCCCTCCATCTCTCCTCCTCACACTCATCTCAGCAGCAGGACTGCCTCCAGTTGCAGTTAACTAGCATCTGGATTTGTAGTTTAACACCATTATAGTGAGTGTGTTCAGAATAGCAGACTACATGTCTAAAGTATATACAATGTACTGTGCACAGTAACGCGAGCAGACAAGATTTTGCCCATTTCATTTACTAATATGTGCAGCATACCAGTCACACTACGTGTTGAATGTTATATTTAACAATGCAATGGCCTCCACTTCTCATTTTCAGTGCGACGAATGGACTGGAAGCAATAAAAGATTGCATAACTTCTTTCATGACTCATTTAAGTGGACAGCCAAAACTTTTTGTATTAAAATAACTGGAATGAACATGAAAGAGCTACTTTATGACATATCTTTCTTCAATCCAAATTCCCTTTCTTAAAACAAAGAAAAATGTCATATAATAATAGCATACATTATTAACTTCACATTTTCAATATTTGTTACGAGTTTAAAGTACATTTATAATGGCTTATTGAGTGGTTCCTTTATTATAATTCTAAATTCAACCACAAGCTTTAAATATTTGATTATCCAGCCTGACCTCATGAGGAAACAACAACTTTTACATTGTCAGGTTAGTGACCAATTCATAGGAATTCACAGAAGTTCAGACATCCTAAAATGTATGATTTTTTTAAAAAGAGGAATGGCACCAAACCCTACCCCTTAACCTAACCGTCATTAGGGGATGAGCAAATCACAAAATTGTACAAATGAGATTTAACAAATTCATATAAATAAGCAACGAAATCAAAATGTTACGAACTGCCATGAGATAATGTTGAATTATCTGACCAGTGAAGGTGAGCCAGTAAAGCTCACAATTTTCGCACGTCATTATTGCATGTAAGAAGGGGTTTTTATAAAAGAGCAGGTGTATTCCACAAATAAATGCTGACTGTTTATAAATTACTACATAATTTCAAACAAAATTTCAGCAAAAGGTCAAGTAAAGAAAGTCAACTTCAATATTTTTCTCCAGAAGTAAGATTACTCGGGCATTCTGAAAACTGGGAAACAACGTAGATAAAAGGCGCCGACAGGCTGTGGGCAAAACTAAATGAAGGCAATTCAGATGCAATTCAACCCGAGCAAACCATCTTTAGCCCAAACACATCATGACAGTTCTTCTCCATCCTAATCTTATCTCTCAAAGTGTTGAGCTCCCTCACCTAATCTCACGCATCCAACCTGATTAGCGGGCAGCCTGGGCTCCCTTGGGCCTTGTGGGAGATATGCAAATAGTTTGACTCATCAGCGAATAACATGACGGATGATAAAGAGATTCCACCAAAAGGATCACATCGGAGGCTGATGGAATAGAGGGGGGTTAGGGTTGGGGGTATTGCAAGGTGCAGCAGTGTCTCAGAGGCAGACTAAATATGAAGCTCTAGGCAACCAGCCAGAAAACTATAAATAGACGAGAATAATCAGGACGAATCACATTTCATTAGAACCATGGTATAATCAAATGGTCTAAAGGTTCAAACATAACTGGTCCACAAGAGCAAACATAACAACTTTATTTTGCAAAGTGACCCAAGCCAGTCATGAACTCTGACTGCCACCTTAGACAAGTCTGTACTGGTACGGTTGGAAAATGTGTTGAATCGTGATTCAATTTTTCAGTGTACACCAGCTGCTTCCATGACAAGATGAAGTCACCGCAAGAGACTGGCTTTCTGCTCAGTATTCAGGAAGTCAGGTGCAATCAGCCAAGCGTGCAGAGGACATGCATGGAAGTCCATAGCTCCACCAGCCTGGAAATGAACTGCAGTTATCACCTTAAGGTGCAAACAACTTCCACAGTACATTTCACATCAGATGTGATCATTTTTAGCGACTGACAGCTCGGCACTAATGGTTTGGGGTGAATTAGTTGTCACTTTATTGCACATGGCTTATGAATATGCCTGAAGAAGCATTCTCTTTCTTAGCACCAGTGTTCCTACTTTCAAACACCTGTTACAACTTCTTACCCTGCTAAAATTGGGTTTTAAAGTAAAACTCCTCACTGACAAAGCTGGGCATTCAATATAAGAAGTCTTGACATTGTGATTCATTACACTTGCTGTATTCTCAGTGGAATCTTTAGCCCTGTTGCCAGAGCAAATGGACCAAATCAACAAAGCCCAGCAACACAGACAGAAACTCATTCATTCTTCCAACCGTGTCACAACCAGAGATAAAACAAAAAAGAAAGAAGGTCTCAACAGTGGCTGGCATAATGATATCAAGGACGTGCAGCATCCTGTACAATTTTTTTATATGACAATGCAATAATCTCAAGACAGCTGCTGAAAGCCTCAAGCTTCCCCTATGACAACACAGTTGCTGCATTTTAAATGGAAAGGCACATTTAAATGTATGCTAAGGGTTCAATACATGTTAAGCTGTAACATCAGCATCTCTAACATTGCCACAGAAAATTTTGACTTCAAGTTATAAATAGAAGTCAATAGGCAAAACCATTCCGTACACTTTAAAAGCTGAAATGTGCAGTGCAATTTTTTTGTTAATGTGTTTACATTAATTCTCCCATAGAAAAATGTGTTATTTGAGCTGTTAAGATCTCTAAATTGTGCCTTAAGTGGTTTCCAAAAGATAGATACATTACCGTCAAAATTTCTAATGGTGAATTTGCTTAACATTAATCATACTTAATGGACATTTATGACCCATTCTGCTACCACTGAATGTACGGGTATTTTATGCAAGTTACCAGGTTCAGCACCATTATATAGTTAAGACGGGAGTTGAAAAATTGGTTGTAACCTTGCACAAAGTCACAACAATTCTCTTATGCTGTCAATGTTTAACATTTCTTCTCTGGAATGCATTGTTCCATGTACTGTACATTCAACTTTTTTGTTCTACAAACTAAGCGACAAGTTTATATTATTTCCTCATGCTAAATTGCTGCATGCCACAGATGTTGTGCAAAACAGACTGCATTTGCATTCAACAGAAACATTCCTTTAATATACTCTGGTATTTAAGGAAGAGAGCAAAGGAAACGCTTGCATTCACAAAGTACAATGCAGTGTTCATTTTGTCAACAAAAAGAATGACAATGTTTTTCCCCCACCCAAGACTAAGACGAGACAAAGATGGGATGACATGATATTATGCTAACAATGTCTACATCATTGACTAGACTAAAATGCAGTCAAATACATAAAAAACAATCAACCATTACATAAAAAAAAACCAACATAACCATTATGAGTGGACCGTAATAATCAGATGTGCATCACAACAATATGAAAGAAAATATCAGTCACTACATTACTTTAACTGCAACTTTGATACAGTTCAGGATTAACAGTTTACAGATGTAATGGCTGATAGTTTATTGGACTGAGGAAAAGAGGTGAAAGATCATGCTGTGTTCGGTGTACATTATTTATGAATATTGCTTTTCACTGTGTCAGCTCCCTGCTTTCACATCGATCCGGTGCAATCCAAGGTCTGAGAGTGTGGATTTCACTGAGAGAAAGACTGAGAGGGACAGGAAGAGACATTCAGATTACTCTCCAAACAAGTAAAAGGAAGGGTGAAAAGGGATCGATAACAGGATGGAATGTGACAACGACAGATAAAGAAAACCAAAAAGGTGATCTAGAGCACTTTACTGGTTTATGTTTTAAATCTTAAACTAAAATGATGTACTAAAAACCTTTACTTGGCACTTTTAAAGATTTTTCCAAGTACATGACTATGTTGCCAAAGCGATCCTGCTTCACATGGTTCCACAAACAACAAAATTTTATGTTTTATGCATTCCAGGGCACTTTGTAAAGAAATATTTAACACTTGAACACACTCATTATTCTATGCACCTTCCTTAAGTTGTGTACTTGTACATGCCTATAGACTACAGGTGTCAAACAGAGGACAACTACTCTGCTCGTTTTAGCTTTAACCACAATTCACCGGTTGCAAAAGTTTGATTGACAGGCGATCTGGCCAATCATAATGCTGTCCGACAGGCATCATAGTAAAGCAACATTGGTGATTAACATGAAAACGGTGAACATGTCGGTGTGGGACTTGCAAGACAGCAGGTATCCAGAAAGGCTGGGCAACATCTTCTTCCAAAACGATAAATAGATACGTTTGTGTGGACGGATCACCATTAACTGTCAATTTATGGTGATGTTGCATGCTGAACAAACAACTCGAACGCGAAGAAATATTGCTGGTTTATAGTGATGTGGCAGAAAAAAAAATTGATAAAAAAAACTACCTGAGGATTCGGAAGACAACAGCAGGTGAGATAAGCCAACTTGATAAACAATTAACTCATCTTTACTGTCTCCTATAATTTAATAGATTCATTATGGTTTCATCTTGTTCAAGATGCCACCATTTGAGTGTTTGTGAATCTGTTAGGGAATCAAAATGGAACATTCAAATGGTCCAAATTGCCCACCACTATACTTTTAGGCTATAGCTTCGATATTTCTTTTGTTTTGTTCACACTTTCTCACTCATATGCCTATTGTAGACCTTTATCTGCTTCTGTCTGAAACCAGTATGTCTTACCATTTTTCCAGAAACGCATTCTTGCAATGGGCTCTCACATATAGTGTACCATTGCTGCTTTCTTCACTTGTAAAGTTATGATAAGCATTCTGCTTAATGCAGTAGACCAATCACAAAAGACTGGATCATAGCACCAATCATAGGTTTGTAAAAAATGAATCACTAAACAAATCATATGGGAGTCGTTGGGATAATTAGGTAAAAATAAATCTATAAGACATCGAAAGTTGCGTGCATATCAGCCTGTTGCTGGGGACTGCCAAAACCAAAACATGACCTTTTATAATTCATAATTGGGACATACAGGTAATAATTGCCAAGACAATTACATTTTTCTATCATTTAACTATCTATTTTTAAGATAGTATTTACTATTTATAAGACACTATTGATCATCATCTCCTTAATAAAAACATTTTTTTAACCAACCTTAAACCAAAACAGCCTTGAAATTATAAGAATGTAGCAATCATAATGATCCTAAACTAAAAACAATTGAAATTGTAATAGTTTACAGTACTATTTATCCAGATATTCTTTTGTTACTAATAGCTAGATAAGAAATAACACTTTTTCCAGTTCTTTAATACAGTGTTGTGCCAAATGGCTGTCAAGAGTAAAAGTACACACAACAAAGGGACATTTAGCTAGAATCATATCAGGAAACACAGGCAGAAGGTAGCAACAGCTCTTAAAACATTAAACCATTGTTTTACCTACACAGCAGTCATTGTTCCAGGTGAGAGTTATCAATTTCCTGAAATCAGGAATGTGGCAGTGCCTGATATCACACATCAGACCTCTGCAGAGCAAAAGCAGACCATGTGCAGAGGCAACTGGCCAGATTATAAAAAAATAAATAAAAATAAAAAAAGTTTTGTTGGGCGAATTAACATTCACCGACAACCACTACAAATGACCTTTAAACAGATGTGGCTAGTGTGCTAAATGTGAAGGGGACAAGTCTTTAATAATACAGACATGCAAGGTCAATTTAAGAAAGACACCCCTTGATTGTAAAACTCCCTGGAGGGGTTTTAATAAATTTTCGACGTGAACTGGCCAACATGGGAGAGGAAAGATATACAGACAGTGATTGGTATCCTGCAGGGTTAGTTTAAAATGAGAATTAGTGCCATCAAAAGTGTTTTGTTTTTTTTAGTGTACAGTAAACAGCAGTATAATTGTCATATATATATATTATGCATATACATGTTTAGTATCGTGCAATTCACTATTGTGAAGTGCAGTGATTTACTAGGACAATTTGATCATCTAAAACTGTAATCATCACGATTTTTGTATAATATATATATATTATATATTAAAAAAAGTATGTTCTTAAAGAACTCATTTTTACTCCATGATATGAATATTCAGAAATTGGAGTTGCAATGTCAAAAAAGTTGAACATCAAAAATAAATAAAATCAGGACTGCACACAAGGAAGTGACAATAATGATTAATAACAGTAATGATTTATCAAGAAAACAATCATGTGACATTTTCCAAAAACTTTAAATTCATTTATAGGTTCATATTACCTTGCCAAACTTATTTATTTAAGACAGATCGTTTCAAAGCAGCTTCACTTTTAATGAGATGATTAAAAAAAAACAATGTTTGATTTGATAATTTTTATTTACATTTCAGATAATTAAACTGAATATTAAGGGTCTTGTCTCATCACATTCAGCTCTCAAAAATGTTTTTAACGTGTATTTTAATGTTTTTTCTTCATTATTCTTGCCATTCAGAGATTAATGTTATTAGACTATACAATTTTCTGTAACTGTTAAGCTATTGTTCTGTCAAACATCCAATAGTTTGAGTCACTTGATAATGCTGGTTTAAACAGTTGATAAAAGGTTTACTGCCATAAAACTAAGACATGAAATTTGGGGCTGACAATATGGCCATTTTTAATTATCATTGGGGCAAACCTGTCCCCTCAATGTTTATAGTGGCTACAGCCCTATACACACACACACACACACACACACACACACTGTAAAACCAAAAGAAAGGTTCAGAGAATTCAAAACAATTTGAATATATATATATATATATATATACTGTGAACTTGCTCCATTTAAGTACACAAAGTAATTTGCTCACTGTAAAACCTAATAAGTTAAGGAAACAAACCATCTGAGCTGGCATTCACCTTCGTTTATTTCAGTTTTGCTTCAGTTCAGTCCAAAATGTCAATGTTGAAAAGTTTAATTATGCCATGTTTAATTTAGCTATTATTAGCAGCTCTACATAAGGCAATATCTATAGAGTTTCTTTATTCAGCTCAATAAATATTAATGTTGATACAGTTCAAACCCATATTCTATTTTGCCAAGGTATTGTCAATTTCCAGCTCAATTGGGTACAGATTTTGTTCTAATCCAACAGTGTAGGTTTAATCAATAGTGCTGAATCTTAAAGTCAGCGTGAACCAGAAGCTGCTGAGACATTTAAATCAGAAAGTTGATGTATTGTTGATGTTGCAGCAGCAACAGAAAATTGAATAGGGTGTGGCTTTCTTTTTGCAAACTGACTTAAAAAAAAAAAAAAAAAAACTGCAACACCAAAAAAGAAAAATAAAAGGGACAAAATTTGACTGAAGATTACCACCAAAAAAAAAAAAACCGTTCAGTGGACTAACTTCCACGGATTATTTGTTCAACTAAAGAATAACACCACACACTAGCAAAAAACAATAGTAAATTCACACACATTTCACACAAACTTTAATTGTTTCCACTATATGTCAATGTCCTTGAACTATACATTCTATCTTGTGTCAAAAGCAGCAAAAAGTATTCTGTACTTGGTTCGGTTGAGTAAACTACAGGCTAAAACATATGGAAAGTATGCAATTTTGCTAATTCTGAGTTTAAAAATGATTTCTGCAAAGATCATCATAGCCTCAAAACAGCATCTGACACATTCCTCTATTAACAAAGAGGCCATAACCTTTCAGTGTATGATTCTGCTTGATTAACTGCCTGTGCCAAAATTGCATGAATGGGGTGGCTTCAGTCTAACAGTCAGCTGGTATTCTGGCTGGCATGAAAGCACACCTGCTAGTGCCAACATCAAAACAAGTGGTTTGCGGCGACTCAACAGCACGAGAGCGCCAAGAGCAGAGGGGGGATCATTACCTGCCATTTATTAGACTGACAGTGCCAATATGCTGCAGCCAATGTGAGTCATCCTAACACCTGCACAAACTGAGACACAATCGCATGCCTGTATGAAGATTCATGACCTGACGCGCCGAACAACAGCGAAATCATGTGTGCTTTTAGAACAGGCCATTATTCATACAAACACATTTGTATGCAAATCACAACAAAATGCAAGAAAAGGAATCAGGGCTTCGTAAAGTTTCACAGAAGTTTAAAAGGCTTTCAAAGTTGAGCCAGTTTTTCCAACTCAAGCTTGGGGAATAATACTGATTGCAATACTAATTGCAACCCTTCTATTAAAAAGTTGCGATACCTTCGAACACTACGTTCAATATTCTCTTCTCCTCATTAAGTGTGTTACAGATGGGCATTTCATTAATGCGTCCGCTGCTCTCTCATCTATGACTGCACACTGGCAGTTAATGAGAATTAAAGTTAAACTGGTTTACAGTCCTTAGAAGCTTGATCGATTTCAAAGCATCACAGAATGAAACTATTATTCAAGGTATTATGTGGAGGTAAATAAGATAAGGACTAAAACGTCGAGAAAAAAAAAAAAGCAACCTATTACCTTGATAAAGTAAAATGCAAACCTTTAAAACGCAAAACTTAAATTAAAGAAGAAGAGGTCAAACTGGTGCCGCTACCAGTTTGCTTACTAACAAGTGTTGCCATCTATGTTGAATTAAACAGCAAAATCAGTGCTCATTTAAACCCCAAAGACCAATTTTTTTTATTATTATTATTTTTTAAGAGAGAAAATGCAAACCTCTATCCCGCATGATATAAAGCAATGAAATGTATTTGCAGTATTTTAAGCCATTTTAGTTTTGTACATTTATGCTTGTGTTTTTGGTCCATCTATCTTTTGGTCTTTGGATTTTCATTTTAGAAACGGATATAGAAAAAAAACTAGCCATTTTTGGATTTTCGTTTTAAAATCCAAAAACGAATATTGAAATATGAGGCATTTTTCTTTTTCTTGGTGAAAAATGGATAAGCTAAATTCAAAAATGATTTGATTTTCATTCTTTATTTTTAATAACAAAAATAAAAATCACCAGAAAACAAAAACGAATAAAGGCTTTTTTTATATATATATATATATATATATATATATTCCGAAACCAGATAGGCCGACTCCTTCACAGTGACGAAATGCTGCCACACACAGGCTATGCTATAGACTTTTTTTTCTTTTTCCAATGCTATAAAATGTATTTTCTTGTGATAACAGGATTTTGTTAAAACATATTTTCCTCAATAAGACGACATATTTCTCGTATAAGGGCCGGTTATAGGCTAAAACGTTTGCCTGTTTACGTTTGCAGTAAAAATTCAAAATATAGATTCAAGACAGAGCAAGAATATTTTAACATTATATTGACACATCTGCTTATATTTTCCAAAACAACTAACTACAAACTAATTGGGTAACTAATATTAATCTGTAAATATTTTTTGGGATTTTAAATGAGGACAATAAACATGGATGTGACAAAAAAAAATGAGTAAATGTTGTGAACTAAACTGCACAACCCAAAAGAAACAATGGTAACCAAAAGGATAAGAGTTGGCTCACTATAGAACAAAAATCATTTATTTCATTTTACTTTACATTTTGCATTTTTGAGGGAAAAGCTTCGTCATGGATGTGACACCTCTGCATTACAGATGTGACAGATGTGAAATTGTCACTTGTGTGACTTTGGTAAATCAAAAAAGATTGTTTAAAAACATTGACAGAAACATTTGAGTATTTTTCAAGTACTGTAAAATACTTGCTTGCACAAAAAGTGTAGAAACAGTTTCGCTATTTTGGTTAAAACCTCATTTTTTCATGGCAAGGTTGACATTTCCATGGAATTGCTCATATCTGGGTTGGTGTTTGTAAATTATAGTACAAAATCTGGTAATAAACTCCCAGTACTTTAATTTTGTAGTAAATTGTACTTCATTTTATTTAAAACAATTGATTCTCTATAGACTTCTTATACAATACATCGCTTCTACAATGTCAATAAAAGTAACTTTGTAAAAGAGTTTTCTACAATAAAAGTTGACAGCAGAGATCAAGGTCCCATAATGCAATTTATAACAGTAAATAAAAAACAACAATCACGAAATAATAAAAAAATTAATTCAGTGCAGGCATATGAGGAATTTTAAAACCATACCAAAATACTATCAGCTCATGTTTTCTCAGTCCTGGTTGAGCATGCACCTTTATGTATCTGTATCTACTGCCCTCTAGTGGGGTTCTGAACCAAGCACTCTGTACCCACAATAACAATGCCCTGAACAGGCAGTCCCGGCTTGAAATCACAGCTTCCTGTCGCCACAACAGCGGGCAGGGTGGGCTACTGCCGTTCACTCAATCTATTTCCTGTTTTCGAGCAGAGCTTCCAAAACATGAATGAGAACACTGGCCGGAGTAAAACTGGGCATTTTTCAATGGACTGGAAATGGAGAGAGAATTGTAGTGAGCTAGAAAGCATTGTTGGGTATTTTTGGATATCTATAAATGCCTCTGGTGGCTGAACATACCTGTGACGCATTTTCAAAACATTCCAGATTCAAATGAAGCTCCACTGACTGCATTTTGATGAGCACCAAGTATATAAGTGAGATTCAGCAGCTATTCTTTCATTATTATTTCGGTCTTTGATGTCATGTAGTCCTTCAATTTAGTACCCATACATTTATTTGTCTGACTGTGCTTATTGGTTTTAAATGTACTACTGCTACCACTGCTGAAAACAGTTGTGCTGTTTGTTTTTGTTTAGTTTTATTTGATTTTTGGAGGGAGCCATTAAATATTTTTAAGATTCTTTTAAATAAATAGTAATTAATAAAAATATAAATAAATAATAATTTTAATTATTTTTTTGAACAAACATTTCGAAAATATATCTGGAATATTTTAATTAGCATGTTTGTGAAGAAATTTACACTAAAAGTCATCTGTATATCCTTTCCACCAGATAGAGTAATGAAGATAAATAGCCTAACGCTTGCTACTTACACCTCAATTACAGACAAATTACATGGATCTTACATCACATTCACTATAAAGACCCTGAAAGACGAACTAATTCTGAAAAAGCCCTGAAGATTTGACTGCTGTAGGCCACGCTGAGAACAAAAGATGCAGACAAGCTGAAGTCAGAACAACTAGAACTACAAACAGAACTGAAAGCTCTCATCCACCACTGACTTATGGCGGCACTGACGCACAAATGGGTCAAAGCTAGACTAGCAAACAGGGTACTGTGGTGCCGTTGTTAAAACTCTGGGCTGAGTATAAACTGTCGGACTGAAGCACTATAGAGTCGTTCAGACTAAATGGCCGCCGTCAAAGGCCTCTCCTGTGAACCAAACAGCAAAGGCTTAAATTATTAAAGAGGTATGAATAGAAGAACAGACCAAACGAAAGGGAAACACCGCAGACGTTTGGAGTTCGACCTGAATCTCCATCTTCCAAATGTGACCATCATTGTAAAGCCATGTAACCAATTGAAGACTATCTGGACAGGTTGATGGAGATGCCAACCAGAAGCCAAAAAAAAATATATATATATATATATATATTATTATTTTTATTTATTTTTTATGTCTCAGTCTTTACAAGGCAAAAGCTATAATGGGACAAATTGCTGACAAAATCTCCATGGAAATCTTCAGACTTCCAAAACCAAATCGTAATGTAATTGAGTGAATTGAGACGGATTAATTATTTAGACAATACGTTATTTTAATTAGATTAAAATTTAAACCATGTAACAATTAAGCGTTTAAGAACGTGTACTGTAAAACCGATATCATTTACTTTGACACAATGACAGCTTTATGTCCCACCCATAGTCCATTTATGAATATAATTCTACATTAATGTGCACACGTAATGTGAATGTACATTAAAGGGATTGCTCAACAAAATATGAAAATTTACTAACCATTTATTCCTCCTCAAATCTTTACACGTTTCTTTTGTTAATAACGATAATAATAACGATGTCTAACAATAATATCATTATTAATAATTAAATATTTTTTTAAATGTCATATTGAGAATCAAGTATTCATAGAAAAAGTAATACATTTGACAGACATATTTAGAAAATCATTTGATACAGCCCCAAAATACTAATTAACTGTCATTTTAAATACATATAGTCAATGTACTTAATACTACAGCCAATAACTTAATACTAAGCAGTTAATATGTTTCCAGCTCATAGTGAGAATTGTTACCTAAACTAAGTGGTATTTTTTTATTCAGCAGAATAACTAGCATTGATTAATCGTTCACTTTTAGATTAATCGATGTGCGATATCAAAACAAAACATTGTACATTTTGATTTAATGACAAATTTAACCATCACTATGCTTTAAAGTTATCCCTCAACAAAGAGCTATCTGTCGAAAGATGATCATCATCATAAATAAAATAGTCAAAAAGAAAAATTTATATTAAAAAAGTAGTTTAATGATTATCTTTTAGTAACTACAGGCAAATAAACATCTATTTTTTACATAAATGTATAACACTTATGCTGAATAAAATGCAACATAATACTTGTCCATTTAATTTTGTGTAGACTCAAAAATGGTACATCTCATATATTGAAGACAATATGAAATGCATTTCTCTTTCAAAATGTTATGAATTTATGAGAGAAGCAATATTCAGAGTACAATTATGTACAAGGTTTATATATATTGCATCAATGTGTGGATTTGATTTGCCATGGGAATGTTGGTTTAGTGGCTATTCTGAATTATCAATCCATTTTTTTTAATGCGCAAACAATTTATGAAAAGTTTAATATAGACTGATTTAAAAAAAGAAAAAGAAAAAAAAAAAGAAAAGAAAAAAAAGGACTGTTAACCTCTAAAGTACTGCGCACAGATTAACCATAAACCCCACGGCATTTATTCAAAAACAAATGACAACAATTTGGATTCATGTCGTCTTTACACACTGAACAGATCAACACCATGTGCTGAAAACCTCTGAGACTTACATTTAGTCATTTGTCCTGCCTGCAGATTAAAGAAACAAAAAATATCTTATCAAGTCATATTGTGCAGCTCACACTGTGCTCAGAGCTTATGTATAATTCATCACTGATATATAACTTTTCATATTAGGGGGCCGGCAGCCTCTTTCACCCACTGTTGTTTCTCTTACAATTTATCGCAGTCTCTATCTCTCTGTGCATCTTTCTAAAGCAAGGTATTATAAACAGCCCAGTGGCCTCTAGCAGTGCAGCCCTTTAAAAATTCATCAATGAAAGAACTGCCCCCCTCTGCACCATATCGGTTTACCTTTAATTCACAAAAGCGTGACGAGACATACATTATTAACCAGCTGCAAGACCAGCAAAAAAACACAACTGCCCTGAGCGAATGCAGACACACAAAAACAAACATGGACTCTTGAACATGAAGCTGTCCTTCCCACCAAAAAAAATAAATAAATCCCTCTTTAGTGGAAGCACAGAGAGAATCTTGTGGCCGACACGGAGGGGAAGTGTGAAAGTTCACTTCCTTGCTTCAACACCATGGACAATGGTTGGCTGGGTGGGTCTATCCACCTTTATTTTCTTCCTCCTGTCTTTCATCCTGTGAATTGTACGGCCATCACATCCGGGAACAAATGGCGGTAAGTGTCCTGAATGGACTGCTGGCCTGCTACAAAGCATTTGTAGCAACTGTGACGAAAGATTAAAAAAAAAAAACTCACAGGTGTCTGCAAGGCACTTGTTAACCTGGTTTTACTTTTTACTTGTTTTCAGTGATTCGATCATAAACGGTCAGTCGAGTTGAGCTAATATTTCAAATAAAGTTATGTGCAGCACACTAGCTGGTTTCCATCACCCTGTGGCTACATTTACACTAATGCGGATGAATTTGAATAAAGGCATCATCGTCTAAAAACACTCCATTTCCACTATATCGTTTTCAATTCTTTCCAACATCCACACTAAAACGACTGAAAATGCTTTCGATCTGTACTGTGCATGCGCACAAACGTAAGATGCTTTTAGCAGAGTCATATGCCTGCCATTTATTTACTTTCCATCTCTTTGAATAGTCAGGGCAAAATGTCAAACTGTGTCGTCTACTTTCTGATGCTTTTTTAAATGAAAATGTATTAGTGTGAATATGGCCTGTGTTAATGTACATTTTTACGTATGGCATGAGAAACAAGAGATAGAAATACAAAATTGTTAAGATGTTTTTATGCTCCCTTGAGGTAGTTTTGGACTTGTGCGAGAAAGGTTTAATGCAAATAATAGGAGATAAATATACACTTTTGCTGAATAAACTGATGCAGCAAACTTTAAACCATTGTGGATTGGTCAGCTGTTTCCATTATCCTTGCTTTGTTTACTGTTGTTTACTAGGTTACCAATACTACAGTCAGCCACTCTAACACCCTGATGAAAAAGCACATTTGGGACTTTTTCATTTTTTGGTGAAATTTGATAAGATTTGCTTAACATTAGGATAGAAACCAATGCTACAGACCAACAGCTTTTACATTATGAACAGAAATGTAAAGCAGAGCTAAATGGAAGAGAAAAGCAAAACAAAAAACAACAACATGATTATACACTACATTTCGAAAGCTTGGGGTCAAGCTTTTTTTTGGAAAGATAATAATACATCTGTTCAGCAAAGATGTATTAAATTGATTAAAAATGACACTCAAAGACCATCCATGGCACACATATATAAAAAATGCAATGTAAATTAATCCATTTTAAAAAACTCAACTTCCAATTAAATAATTAACTTCTTTGGAACTTCCTTAAATAATATAAGAATAAGATAATACATAATATAAAATAAGAATAAATTAATAAAATAAACAGGATTCTTGAGCTCAGTAGCAGCAAATTAGAAAGATTTATGAAGGAGCAAGTAAAATTGAAGACTTGAGTAATGATTGTTGAAAACTCTGTCATTACAGGAATGATTACATTTTAGTACAAAATTATTATAAAGTTTAATATTTTGCAAAAAAAAAAAAAAAAAACTTAAAAAAAATCTAATCTATTTAAAGCATCAAACTTTAGAACAGATGAGTAATTCTTGGTTCAGATTGTTAAGCAATGAATGATAAAAGTTGCAGAAAGTGTCGCTACTTACGATTCACTTGTCTGGCAGCTGAGAGTCCTTCAAGTGTGGTTCTCCACCTCTGACCTCTGTAAATAAAAGAAAGGTGGTGTTAAAACTCATCACATTTCCTCTTGTCCTTAGAACAGACAGACTCAATGTCGCCACTTGTAAGAAAAAAAAAATACATCTGATCAATCATTTCTAATACACAATCTGAAAAAACAAACACAATAAAGAGATTTACTGAAAGAAAATATCTGTCACTACTTCCAGTAGGTCGCAACTTTAAAAATTTGCCTGCCATTAGCTAATCTGTGTTTTTGGTTTCCTGAATGCTCTTGATGCTTTCAGGTTGATAAAACTAGACCAGTGGAAAGAGGAGGTTATATGAATTATTTTTGTTTGTTTTTGTGGTTAAAACAAACAAACAAACAAACAAAAAAAAACATCTGCTTTTGTTTTAAGCAACAGCAAAACAAGACTGAACACTTTCAAAAGTCATAGTGATTTCTTTCCTTCCCTGAAATAATATTAAACATGTTGGTTAGAACATTGACATATCGTATATCTCTTTGTTTAGCGTCGGCATGGTATCACATATCTTTTTTTTTTTTCAATAATGCACAGCCCTAATTTGAGCCCTATTTTTTTCTGAATGGATATTTCATACTATAAAAAGGTAAGAATTAAACCTTTCGCTCCATTTATCATGTGTATCATTTGACTGTTTTCCTTTGAAATGTTGAATTTCAGAGACAGTTCAAGCATGGGAATATAAGGCGCGTTACTGGATGTCTTTCGAAGCACTTAATTACATTCTAACACTGCATCACTTCAGTTTGGCACCACAACGAAGGGTTGAACAATGACAATGAAGCCCATGTCACTGAATGAATTTTGTTTGTTTATCATTGAAAGTCTTAAGCAGACTATGCTATTGCAATAAAAAACATCATTAGTTTGGCATGTTGACTGCAAATACTGAAATCTACCAACTAACAACGGAGTATAAATAAACAACTGATATTAAGTGTTAAAATCTTAATTGAAGACAAAGCTTTACATTAAATGCCAAAGTGTGTACATAAGGGTTGCATGATAGATCGCAAAAGTATCGTTATCGCAAAAATAGTATATGCAAAATACGCATCACCGATGCATAATAAATTACATTTCATGTATTGGTTGTTTATCTAAATTTGATGAGGCCTTTTTATCTTTATCCCAACTCCTCAGTTGTTGCTGTACTGCTATTGGCTGGAGCGACCCAAAGGTGAACTCAATAGCTTAAAATAAACACTAATGGTGGGAATCAAGACAAGAGAAAATAAAATATGACAACAGCCAATCAGAGTTAATATATCTGCTGAGGCTTTCAGTCAGTATTTTAAAGACTAAATGTTTGCACCTTGCAGTTATGTTTAGTCTGAATTAGAATTATATCTGAAAAATATATTTTACCTGTATATTTTAATATCATTAAATAAATGATTTAAAATCATAGTTAATAAAATAGCCTTTTTATAGGGAAATGTTATATCTTATCTATATAAAATATTTTGCATATTTTCCAATATTGTGCAACTCTAGTACATACTACATAGTACAATCAAATATTTTGGTGTGCTACTTGTTTGACTGGAAAGATTGTCTCATTGCTGTAAAAACGTGTCATTTTGACACTGTTGATATTGGACAGGTGAACATGAATGGGTATAAAAGTAACGACAAAATGCGTGCAGGCTTCACTGACAATTAGAATGACCTGAAAAGCACAAAGCAGATCAAGAAGACAAAAAATAGGCGTGACCAGAGAGAATAGGGGCCATGAAGAGGAAACCGAATCATATACACACACCATTTATTGTAACTTACACCACAAGAAATGTTTTCATACCAACATTCCAGTTTCTTTTACTCTGATCCCAGAGGTAACTCGGGGACAGTCAACATCCCACTTGCTTAATACATGACAAACAGCAGAAAAACCCACACAAACACATCTAGCACTACAAGACTGGATGGCATATGACCAGACAGCTAGAAAAAGAGGAGCCTCAAATGGAAACTACAGCAATTTCCTGGGATTTTTCTCAAGAAAAATTTTACAAAATCAGCAACGTGGGGTTGAGATAGCATTGAGTAAGTGTGTGATGAATATTAGATAAGACAAACAAAAGAATGGTCTCTGGATAACAGTGTACTTCTAGCATGAGTGCAGTACAGCTGCCATGGGTTTTTTTCGCTCTGCAGTACTCTATGCACCATATGAGCTCTCGAACCTGACAAGTTTGATATTCTCGAGACTAATTAAACATTCACAAATAACTTTCAAATTATGCGGATTTAGCATTTTAAAAATGAAGTTTAAAAAAAAAATACAATAACAAAAAAACAACTAGGTATGCAATAAATAAATATAAAATCTAAAGCAAAACATTCAGTGCCCCAGATAGAATTTTACAACATCGCACATATACATTTAGAAAATTGACTCAGATTTGCCATATCAGAGAAGCCACTGTTCAGACATGCTGAACGTGTCCCTATGTGTGACAGTGAACATCTGCAGTGAATAAATGCAATCAAACACTATTCCAACTCAAGAATATATCAGCCAAAGTTAGGCTTGAGGTCTTGAGGATTCTCTGTGATCAAGAAAATGGGCTAGAAGCACACAAGTATGCTAATAAAAAATGCTTAAGAGTGTTTTTTTCCCCACAGGAAGAGAAAATGTTGACCAACATTTGATCAACAAAAAAGCTTTGATATTTCTGAATGAAGCTCAAAGAGAAATTAAGTCTACATCTACGGTCAAAACCAAAATTGACCCATTTTATACATTACTGATGGTCTCATTATGGTCTCAATATTGGTGACCCTGAACCACAAAACCATGTCTTATGTTGCACAGGTTTATTTTTGGCAATGAACAAAAATGTTGTATCGGTCAGAATTATAGATTTTGCTTTTATGCGTTAGAAAATTAAGTAATGATCGTGTTCCATGAAGATATTTTTGTACATTTCGGACAAATTCTACGCTAAAAAAGTATGCATAAACAAAAACACTTGGTTGATATATAAAAAAAAATAAATAATTAAAAAACACTTCTTAATGGCTTTGTGATTAAGAGTCACATTTAATAAAAAAACATCACTTAAATACTCATTTTTATATGTTATAAGTAGTGGTAATATATCAGCTGAAATTTGACTTTTTTAAATATTGGCATCGGCATTGTCCGATGTTTCTCACATTGTGCATTTATGTTTCCTCTAAGACAAGTCATGTGAATCCAGCATCTGACAAAGCAAAGACAGCAATTGCCATTCACTTGCTAACATGACCTTATGTTGTGTTTTATACACAACAACACTCCGCCATACAGCAAAGTCTTACACAAAACTACCATGAGACATCAGATCCACAGTTCTCCAGCTGCTCCGGTTGGAGTCACAAAAATGATCAAATGTCATTTTTACCTCACAAAAAAAATAAAAAAATAAATAAATTAATTAATTAATCTTACATTAGTCTTATTTAATGTTGTTATGCTGATAACCAACAATGTAATTGCATAAACAAATCATTGGTATCATTGTCTAATAATGTATTAAAACATGTCTAGAAAACAAACAAACACATTTTGTCATTTTAAAAACTGTTATTTTATAGTCTATATTAATTTAAACTTGAAAAGAAATGCCATCAGTAACAAGCAGGCAAAACAGATTTCCAAAGGGTTCTTTTAATTTTTTTCCAAAGCTGTACACTCAAATTTGTGTAAAATTGTAGTTTATACATATGCAAATATAAGACATGAAAACATGCACTCTCATTCGAGAAAACACAGCAAAAATTGAGGAAAGCCAAGTCTGCAACATAAATAAATAAATAAATAAATCTATAAACATAACAGCATGCAATTGAATTAGTTGACAGGACCTCTGACACCTGCTGTGACAACAAATTACACTTCGATTTGGCTAAAACGCTCCCCTTTCATGCATGCAGAGAGAATTCTGCCAGCTCTAAGAGGGAAACAGAACCCTCCAGTGGCAACACTGTACCCGTCTAATCATGGGCCAGTGTTATGATGTAATGTTCCCATGCACACTCTGAGAGACAAAGGGCAACAGAGGGTCATTTTCTTTGAATGAAAGCCACTCTTTCCAGCTACTCGCAGAGAGCAGATTAGCATGCTGTACACTGGCAAAATATGCAGTCAACAACACAATTGAGAAATTTGTTGAGGAAACTCTGCAAGGACTGAATTCCTGGAAACCAAGATATGGAATCCACCTGATAGATCACATGGGGTTACGAAAGGCTTGTCTGGCATGCGAAATATTGTAAAGATCATGTTCTGTGTTTTCAATGCGATGAATACCAGGGGGGAAATGTTGTTTTTTATATTATCAACATGATCATAAATACCCACGATTTCAGAAAAAAATAAAATAAAAAAAATTAAAAATCAATATAGCAAGATTAGTGTCAGACTCAGACTCCGTAGTATGTAATTTCACCTTTGGTGAACTATCCTTTCAAGTAATCTTTAATAAACAAACTATGTCCTAAATTCTAATGACAAAACAAATGTTTTAATGAAAGTAAACCAACTAAAAATGATAAATAATTGAATAAAATATCAAGCGTAAATTAACTAGTATTCTGTACAAGTCATTTCGCACAAAGACAGAAAGTATTTTCAAACGTGCAATATCAAGACCGCATTACTAGCAGATACGCACCTGATGGTGATCAGATTTGCATAGGGCTTGGTGATGTGACAAATTTCATATGCGAATAACCAGTGGTAGATGGGGTACACAAATTAGGCACTCTAATAAACATGCATGGGAGCGTTGCTAGCAATTTTGGGCTCTATGCAACGATATGTGAAACTGTGCCCTATGTCAGATAAAAGTTAAAAGTTAAAGTCGTCCTTTTCAAAATTACTTTAGTCAAAGTGCAAAAGTACTTGGTTTTAAATTTACATTTACAAAACATGTCATACGTTTGATAATTATCTGATAATTCAAATAAAAACAAGTGAAACCACATTCACATCCTGAAGCCCATTCAGATCAGTTTGAAAAATCTGAAAAATCACTTACTGGAGACTCACTGATTCGCATAGATACCATTCAAAATCGAGTTGACTTGTGAACAGACGTCAGTCCAATTTACAAATGAATTGTTCAATTTAACAGGCTAACTCATAAAATTCAGCTTGTTAATGAAATGAACACCATGATGTCATCACTGAGCAAGTGATGCAGTAATTAACCAGTTTCACTATTAACCATGCTTTCCTTAATAGCACTTAATGAGAAATAATAAATTTTCATCAATCTGCTTTTTTATATCATTGTTGCAAAGACCTAATTTTGCAATTAACTTAAAACTTAAGCTTGTTTAGAGAAACAAAAATCAGAATGAAAGTAGTATGTCATTTCAGAAATTGCTTAGTTTGTTCATAATTGTTAGCAGAGCCGTGCTGAATCAAAATAATGAATATCAGTCAGTTTATCGGTTATAGACCATGACACAATTATACTAGCCAGAAATGTAATGATGAACTGTTAAAGTAAAAATTAGATGTTACCATTGAAACGCATGAAAGACAGAACATGATTTAGCGCTCTTATGCAAGGTTGATTCTTCCAGTTCTTAGGAAGTGGGTCTCCCAAAAGCAACTTGAAAACAAAATTCCCTGAAATGCGCAGGTCTACTAGGAATATGGTCTTGATCTGCAAGAGCAGCAATACGTTCTACACAAACAAAAATCACAACCCCACCACCCCAGCTAGGGTTCTCAAAGAAAAAGCTACACTTGGAGTCTGGGTCAAGAACATTTGATAGTGTGCTTCTCTCCAGAGAGGAGTTTACACCTCTTTCCTAAAGAAATCCAGATGTGATGGCAGAATTTAGATCTCAAAGCACAAAAGTTTGAAGTAATTTCATCAATCTATGGAATCAACATGAAGACTAAACAAGTTCAAGTACAAATGCTGGTTAAGGTTAAAGAAATATGCAAGAGTTCTGAAGAAAACAAGTCCACAAAGGGTCAGTTCATTGAAACCATTGTTATGTCTTTCCTTAAAGAAAGGTTTCCAGAAATTAACTTCTTCACTATCAGTTTCACACTCAGTACATCCAGCTCCCTTTAGTTCTTTTTTTCTTCACTCAAACAAACCCTTGGCAGGTAGCGAGAGTGGAGCAGAGGGATGGGAAATGGGTTGAAATAACAAACAGTTTCAGTGTATGAAATCTTTAGCATAAGGTTTCTTTATTGGACATGGGGATCTTTGTGCTCCTATATAAAGCGGATACACAGGACATGCATGTATGCACAAAGCATTAAACATGGCGTCAAGCCTTGGCCTGGATAGCTGAGAATTTGATCCACTAAGACCCAGTAAGCCATGTGTTAGGGAAGCTCTCGATCTGTGAGTAGCTTGACAAACTAGAGATTTGACCAAACAAAACATTACTGAAGTGGTTAAATCTATGGTCCTTTTTACAACTTGTGTTTTTATTAATCCAATAACAAGTGAATCTCAATCATTATGAGCTTGTCCTCTTTAGAAAACCAGAGGTAGCTGAAATTACATTTGACCAGACTGTGTTAATAGTATGTGTGGTCAAAAGCTTTTCAAACTGCCAAAAGGACCACAAAAAGATTAGTTCACCCTAAAATAAAAATTCTCATCATTTACTCACTCTCATATGGTTCTAAACTTATGAATTTCTCTTCTGTTGAACAAAACTTACATCTATAGTAAGAACAAAAAACACTATAGAAAGTCAATGCCTGCTTCTTTCCAGCATTCTCCGCTATATTATGGTGCTAAACAGAAAACAAAAAAAACAAACAGGTTTGGGACAAGTGAAGGGAGAGTAAACACTAAGAATTCTCAGTTTTGAGGTGAGCCAAGCATCCTTTAACACTCAACCTACTGACCTCATTTTTAAACATCCCAGAATCTGTTCTGACAGAACTGCTCTCAGTTTTCAGTTGTCCCCTTTCACATTCATAGGCAAATCACATAATTTTGTTTCACAATATTAGATAGAAACATCAGGAAGGGCCAAAACATAGACCCACTCACAGCTCCTTCCCTCAAGGAAATCTGTGAAGTGTACAAAGATGAATTAAACATCTGTGAATGTATCCTTGTCAACTTTTGGTCTTACTTGACAAAACATATTAATACCAGGGCAAAACAGAGCATGTAAGTCTGTGGCTAATAGTTAGCAACTGTATAAGTAACAGAAAAACTTAAATGCAGATTTGCTGAATTATAATAGTGGGCTTCGAAATGTGAACCAACATCTGGAGACCACACAAAGAACAAAAAGAAAGTGAAAAAAATGTGTTGTACATTAACATAATGGAGTGCAATACTTAACTGATGACAGAAGCACACAACATGCAAAAAAAATAATAAATAAATAGTTGGTCAATTAATTGAAATGAAATGGCAAACACGATTGATCCTAACTAAGATTGCCATGCACATCTTGTCAGGGAAGCCCGGTTGTATGCTCAGAAGTCTCATCCAAACATCAGAGCGCTCTCGGGCAGAAACTCCAAACATAAAGAAACCGCCATCGCCTTACACTATAAACAGAAGACTAAACGGTTTTATTTAGTTTGACTAATAAATCGCATGACTTGTCATAGCATTTATATACTGTTACTCTTTGATAGTTTGAAATGCTTCTTTAACCCTCACTTGTAAGTCGATTTGGAAAAAAGCATCTGCAAAAAGTAAAAAGTGATCATCTCACAAAAGCATTTATTTAAAAAATTCGACTAAAGTCTGAAGTAAAAATGTGTTATTAAATGTGGTATTATCATGTGCAGCATTTAGTTCACAGCCATAGCTCACTGAAAAGCAGGGAAAAGCAGTTGTCATTGTGACAAAGATTTATTTAATTATCCAAATAAATACATTTGAAATGTGAATTTGTGTAGCTTGTCAGTGTATTATAACGGTGTAGTAAATGCTGACATAAATAATAATAATAATAATAATAATAATAATAATAATAATAATAATAA
>CAIGQW010054471.1:7691377-7709329 GCA_903798125.1 Danio choprae
AATAATAATAATAATAATAATAATAATAATAATAATAATAATAATAATCACTATAAAAATACCCTTAAAAGGGATAGTTCACCCAAAACTGAAAACGGTCACCCTTTACTCCAAAACCTGTTTGAGTTTATTTCTTTTGTTAAGCACAGAAGATATTTTGAAAAAAACTGGAAACTTGTAACCATTACAAAGTGTTTGTTTTTTCTACTATGGATGTTAATAGCTCTTCAAACCATCTTCTTTGGTGTTCATCAACATGTAAAGGTTTGGAACCACTTGAACGAATAAGAAAATTTTCACTTTTGGCTCAACTTCAATTAAATTAACTTAAAGTATTGTCAAAATCTTCCAGTAGACAGTAATAAAATTTAATTGCAAGCACTAACACTTTAATTACACTGGGAAAGACCAAATATTATACTCAGACTTGAAACAATAAAAAAAAAAGCGAAGCAAATTATTTCACACCAATCACACAATACCATCTGTCTGAAAAGGTGTCACTGTCCATATCTAGAGCAAACTTGTTCTCTGTGTTGGCACAGCTACACCTGGAAGTGAATCAAGAGGAGTGAGAGGAGAACAGCATTCATAAATCATAGCAGGAATGCACTCGCGTTTCCTCCGCCCGTCCTGCTCCTCTTCAGAGGTGTTGGAGCTCTGGTTCAAGGCAGCCGGGGCATGTTTTTCTCATAAGACTATTTGGGTTGGGGTTAGGGTAGGGTGGGGTACCTGATCTGAAATCAGCACAGTAGGGGAGCTTTTATTAGGAGCAGACTAAACCTGACTGTGTGTAATGATATAAAGTCAAGCAATGTGTCCCATGGCAGAGCTCCACCATGAGGCCCCCACAGCAGAGATCCCTACGGCTGGGCTCAGGTTACAGTGTGTTCAGGTTCAGATAGTGACGGGCAGGGCCAGTGAGCATCTACTCCAGTTACAGAGAAAAAATGTGGTACAAAGTGAAAGAGACAAAAGGGAGGGAGGGAGAGAGGGAGGAATTCCTAAGATGATACAACTCTTGCTTCTCAACTCTCCCTTGAGGTAAAACTTACAAATCTATCATAATTCAATGCGCATAAACAAGAGTTATGCTGTGGACTATGTAGAGTTATCAACAACGAAATCAGTCAAACCTCACAAAGTTTGCTGAACAGGAAAGTTGATCCCTGCTGCAGATATGACTATAATTTGGAATTCATTTTCATGAAAAAGTATTGTTAATTTTAGCTTGGTTTCATTTCTAATTTTTACAGTTTCATTATTTTTAAATAAGAACCCTGTCACCTTAACCAAAATATTGCTATTTCTAATCTTCACAACCATAGTAAATATGTCAAAAGCAGATCCTTTCCTGTATATTATGTTCATATCTACTTGCATATCCCTTATTATTAATAGCAACCTGTACAGTATGTTCATTAATTTGTAAGTCTCTAAATTCTAGTGTATACGACATGTATATTATGTTCATAGTACATCCATCTGTTAATGTAATAGCTTTCTACAATTGCACTTATATTTTACACCTACATCCTATACTTGCTGCTACAGCACTCCTGGTTAGACCTAAACTGCATTTTGTTGCCTTGGACATGTGTAATGACAATACAGCTAAATCTAATCTAAAATCCTGACAATGCAGAATACCATCAAACAGAGGGGAAAAAAATCATTTGAACGAACAAAATTAAGCTTGATGGAAAAATTACACAACAAATGTCGGAAACTGTATATTCAAGATTCAACATCAGACCTCAAAGGACTTTCAACCAATCACATTTCATTAAATACCTTTTACCAAAAAGGGCTAGTTGAGTTGATCAAGGCAATATCAACCTCACCATCAGAGTTAACAGGCCACAGAAGTGCATTAAGTAATAGACTGGGCAGATAACATGGACCATTTCCACTGGACCATCTCTTATTTCAAGTCCGAGCCAGACGACAGACTAGAAAGAGCCCATTGAGGAGAAGCGAAAAAAAAAAAAGTCTGCTATACACATATGGGTGCATGTCTGGGAGAGGTTCAGATGCTTTAACTACTGTACTGTTATTGCAAGTGCCCCCACATCTCTGGGAGAAATTTTCATTTATTCTGTCAGGGCGAGACATGGTTGAGATGTAGCAAACGCAGCAGTCTGTTGTAAGAAACTGAGAAGAATAAAATGGTCAAGGAAGATGACGAAGAGGCAAAGTGCATGCCTCTTATTCTCCACATAATCATATCATCTCCCTCCTCAGAGATGATCTCCATCCAGATGGGCCAGCAGTCTCAAAAAGGCATTTGTCTTCATTAGATCTGAGAAAATGAATAAACAGACTGTGCCGTCTGTTTTTCCTGCATAGACTGTGGGCAAACAGGAACCAGGTGCACAAGAGCAAACGCCTGCATTTAATAACAGATACGATAGGACTCGACACCTACACCACAATTCAAACACGCGGGTCAATGACAGAACTGCCTTTGATATCATACAAATATTATCATATACAAAATCCAAATGTATCCAACAACACGAGAACAGTACAAACGGTCACCAAACATACATATATTATATAAATAAAGTTTCCATTGTCTTTTTTCATTCATTCAATAGTTTTTTCATAATATATTTTAATCAAGAATACTGCTTTTTTTTATGATCTCAGCACAATTACATACCTTTGACTATTCTGACTACATGGCTCAAAATTCTAAAATGAAAACCCATACTTGTAGGTGTATTCATTCAAGTCAGAAAATATTATGCAATGAATTAATAAATTACACAAAAGCTAGAACATCTGCATTCAATAGACTAATTTGAGAAGCATGTTTATACACACACACACACAAAGCCATTAGGTAATAAAAAGAAAAGGTTCTCACACAACAGCCTATGAAACATTCAATTTGAACATGCCCATGACAGTAGCACGCACAAAAATGCATCACCATCCTACAGTTGAGAACCAAAAAAAGGAAAGCCTCCATTGTCTTTAAATCCATCAACAGCTAGTCATCAATTCACCAAAAACTCTAAGTGGAGACTGAGGGAGTGAAAGGGAAGGGGGGCTGCTGCTATATTACATTTCCACCGGCGTGGGGGAGAGTAATTTTAGTGGCTGAAATTCAAGACAGTGTCTTCAGAGTTTAAAGCATCTTGAGAGCGAGCTGGGCTGAACAAGGCAATAAGCACACAAAGAGAGTGAAAGATGAAGGAAGGGGAAAGTGATGGAGGCTTAGAGAAATTTGCTCGGATAAATAAGAAAGGTAAAAATGGAAGAAAGCTTGAAAAAAGCCCATGGCTGATTGCTGGGAAATTGCGCTGTCTGCTCCCAACCGGTGATAGAAAGATGTGACCATGTATCAGGATTACCAACATTGACGTTCCCCCAGAAATGAAAATGGTGTCATTAGTCACGCTTCTGTCATTGAACTTTTAGGTATTACTAATAGGTTTAGTGACAATCCTAAACCATGAAAGAGACTGAATGGACATGGCGATCATAAAAGTTGTCCAATTGATTTAGGTTCTACTTATGAGAAATAATCCATGATCAAGTCTGATGCTTTTTGAACAAACTGGTTGATTTAATTAAAGGTGGTCAAAATGATTTTTTACAGATTGGACTAATTCAGGCTTCGACTTGATCAATCCAGTCAAAGTGGTTAAAAGCTCACTGGAAGTAAAGTTTAAAAAGTGACAAAGAGCTACTTTACATGAAAATGCCAAAAATATATATATATAAATTTACCCACCCTAGTTTGTTTGCAACAACTGTGTAACAAGTAGCCACGCTGTTTTGGTTACCATTAAAAAAAAAAAATATATATATATATATATATATATATATATATTCTCATTACAAGAAAACACAAACAGACATAGGTTTAAAAGCCAATATAGTCATTGCTCTTGGTGTGAACAGACCTTAATGACGGCAGTTTGATATACTGATCAAACATGCGTTTTAAGACGTTTTATATTTTAAAGCCTCCAAATGCATTTCTTAATATCAAATGCATTTCTGTTTAAGGTATATTATTCACTCAAGGAGTAACGCAAATCATCGGATATTGATAAAAAATATATATAAGTGATAAAAAGAAGGTTAGGAAAACATTCAGCATTTAAAAAATAGAGGAGACCCGTTGATACCAGAACAAAGGCTTTTCAGTACTTCAGCATGAATTGGAGGTGAGAAGCAACACACCTCTGACTGCCGCTGACACAATCAAAACTGCTGGATGTTCACAATTGTTGCAAAGAGAATCTGCAGGCCTTTCAAGTTGAATAGAGGAGGATGTTAACATCCACATGTTGAGAGAGACCATTTCCCTCAAGTTTTTTTAAACCATACAAGCTTATGCACGAGTAGCTAGTGTGATACCAGTTTTATCAAACACTAAAAATTGCTAGGTTCAACACAATTCCTTCATGTAGTCCAAACGCAAATCAAGTTAACTTAATTGTTTTTTACAAATTTAAGTTGAGTGAACAAAAATGTAATTTGTAATGTCCAAACAAATAATTTAAAAAACCATTTAAAAAATAATAAAAACTAATTGGCAGCATTTTGTTTCATGATCAGTATTGTAAAGCCTAAGTAATCAACTGTACATGACTGGGCATCTGTGGAAAAACAATCAGTCTCCCATACACACCCACTACGTGTCTTGCAAGGCCATAGCCCAAAGTGATGCAAATACTAACAAGTGTTCATTCTCGTACGCAGCCTTTTAAAAGTTCTCAGTTTCAACATGCAGGTGACATGCACAATACAAACCGTCACCCTTGTCTAGTGCACTACTTCTCAATAAATGTCCTATTATTTAAGAATTTTCTTAGAGACTTAACTGAATTAAAGAATTTATTGAATCTGAATTATCCATGAACAACCTCGCGCAAGCTTGTCAATAAGGCTGTTTTGTTGCAGTTTCAAAGTTTGATGTCCCATCTTTTCTTCTTTGTCTGAGAAAACGTCCAGTGTTGCATTCCCGTGGACAAACTAAATAGAAGAAAACTAAACCCACAGGTGTAAACTGAGCAAAGAGTACGCAGCTTAAACTCAGGCACACAAACAAGCCCAAAATATATCTTTTTGTAACATATACAACGCTGAAGAGGTAACCCATTAAAAGTACATAAAATTTGAAAGCATGTTTATTAAAAAATTTGTATAAATAAATGTAGTTGTTTAATCTTTTCCCAGTACTGAAAACTGATCATGTTGTATTGACATATGACGATGCAGCGATTGCAGCTTTCCTGGATTTTTTGTTAGGTGTTACCTGTCAATAACAATTAAGGCAATGTCCGATTTTCTAAGAATTAACAGCATATGCATATAAAATATATATTTGGTTATAAAATAAATATTAACTCCAGCTTTATTTTAAAAGTGAATCTAAAATGTATTCATTAAAATATACATTATTAAAATTACAACACTAATAAAGCATGTAATTTTCCCATTGTAAGTATATATTTTTTTCTTATTTCACAAAAGTTACGATTAGAAATGCTTATAAAACATTTAGATTCATATTTGTATTTATAGCTGTATTATTCTACAGGTATTTTATATATACCGTATATTTAAAAAAAAATGATATGTAAAAATTTTTAAAATGTTACTCAAAATGTATGTTTTGCTTGAAAGAAAACAATTACAATTATTTTTAATCTTGATACTATTAATCTGACAGAATTCTTGCTGTCGATTAACCTGAAGCACAGAGATCAACTCCTGCACAGGAGAAACGACCTCTGTTGATGCTCCAGTACAGTAGGTCAACATGTTTTTCACTTCTGCTGCTGGGCAGTTAAGACAGCAGAGGAAAGGAGAGATCTGCTCTAAGTTACCTTCCCAGAAGAGAGGAGTATTCTCTATCAGGATTTCATCATGTATGGCATCAGCTTGAATCAAGGTGCAAATATTGTTAGAAGTAGATTTTTTATGCACCTACAAGTTTTAACAGAGCTACAACGCTAGTGCATCTTTGTCTAAAGCAATTCTGAGAGATGTGGCTCTGTGTTGGTCTCACTCTGAAGACACTCATTTCCTGACGAAGCACCTTTCAAAGTCAGACAGTCTCCTCTGAATCTGCCTGTCTCGTTGCCTCTGTACAGGAGAACAGGGGTTTCTTTCAGTGCTCTGAAGAAAGGTAGATGGTCAGACGAGAAGCTTTTGCGAACCCTCCCCAGATCACTGGACACACACTGGTAGTCATTGTCCAAAGTGGTCCTGATCGGGAAAAGAGAACTGTGGGAATAGACACCGCAAACCCTACTGTCTGCAGGCTAGACACTAACCTGATGTACAACTAATACTAACATTTAACTGAACTCTCATCTGCTGATCTAATAGCTGCAGATTGATGCTATGATCACTGTACGGTTCAGAGAACTTGGATATGTAAAATCCAAGCGTTTTCAAAATGCAGCCATCTCCTCAGAACCAGATGAGAGGAAACTGTACAATGACACAACAAACACTAGATAAAACTCACTGAGACGCATATGAGTTCCTTAAAATCCTGTGTTCAAGGGCAGTCAAATCTCTTCATCCCTAATCTTGGCCCTACAAAGGCCTGTTGAGATTGAAGCAGTGCCCAAATTGAGCTGATGGCACTGCCATACGATCCTTGGATAACAACATGGAGGACATGTATCTAAAAAGAAAATGGCAACAATTCTGTTTGGTTCTAAACATACTTCATTCAAAACACTTATTTAGCAGTGACAACAAAAACCTAATCATTTATGATGAAGATTATGATGATGTGTAGAGTTAATGCTTGAAGTTTAGTAGGTCTCATTCAAGGCTGTTTGCTAAAGAAATATAGCTAACATTCCTTCATTAGATTCACTTGGGGGGGGAAAGGAAAAAAAAAAAAAAAAAAGAAAGAATGAAATGTCCTCTCTGGTAAAGAGTGGACAAACAATCGTGACAGCGATATACTGCATCTCACAAATGTGTTAAGCTCCCTAACTAAACAGCTGTTGCAATAAAAAAAAAAAAAAAAGTTGATGTGGACCAAAATAATCCAAAATGTTTTCCTGTATCGTACTGTCAAAACTTATGAATTCACTCACTGAAAATAAAGAAAATGCTTTCCATATTAGACCAAGATTATAGATGTTAATATTTAAGCTATCTGTTAAGTTATCTGTCAGCCCAAGCAAATCATTTTTATTTTTCCTCAAATTGTGTTTGTGTCATTCTGTTTTATGATTTTATGCCAATTTATCATTAAATATGTGTCTATTTAAATTCATAAAACTTCTGATTATCTAAATGAAAATACAATAATTAGTACAAAGATTGACGTCTCATTCAAAGGCTGTATGTTTGCTAAAGAAAGTTAGCAAAACAGCTAACATTGCAAGCATTTAAAGGGGTGCAAATGTGGTTCCTTTTAAGGTTCTGTAGGCAATCAACAGAAGCAAAAGGCAGGTTATTGATTCAATATTTAAGATTAAAAACGTTTTAAAGCTTCCTGTTTAAGAAAGAAAAGAACTAGCATAGCACTTGTGTCTCAAATACCACATTAGATTTTAGCTTAATTACAGGCAGATATCAGCTCAACATTCACAGCTAATCTATTGCTCTTATTTGATGACTCAATGTCTCTGAACAGTAATCACATGAATATACATGCCTCTCAGGTGCTTCACATGAAAATCTGCTCTTACAAGACGTACAGTCGCCAATATGGGTCTCAGAAAATAGTTAAAGGTCAATGTAGAATGACTTAAGACTATCAAACAACACCAAGGAACATCCTCAACTTTGCACATCTAGTTTGAGCATTCAAATAGATAAGATAAATTCTACAATACGCATCAAAGTTTATCTGAGAATGCCTTGAACTTGAGGATGTGCTCAAAATAAAACAGTCCAAGCCTTCGTCAGAGCAAATGGTCTGATTTCACAGGAGAAACGCACTGGAAAGGTAAAGGTAGCACATATTCCCATGTTGATCATGAAGCTGTTAAGTCCCACAGGAAATCAAAAACACAAGTGTTGGGGGTCTGGTTGCCATAGCTGCTGCAGTGAGCGTACAGGTGTCAGATGTTTGTCTAGTCAGAAATATGAGCAGGACAGGGGACAATCGGTGTGGTATGCAAAAAGCGTTTTCTTTAACATTTTAATTGTCAAAAAAATAAAAAATAAAATGACAGCTTCATATTTAAATCAAAAGAAAGCATTCTGTAGATTAAGCATATTATTATATTCCTTGTTATTGTACAAAGAAAACAAACAAACATGATTTATTGTAATGTGCACAATTACAATTCTAGTGAAAACTGCACAATCCAAATCTTTCATTTCTTTCCAATACTGAAACCTATAGGCTAGACAAGTAGTTATTCAATTTATCAGGGCATTGAACATGCACAATACTGATAGAGGGCACTTCAAAATACCTTGAATAATTATTTAAACTGTGTTTGTCTTTTAAGAATGATCAGATTGATGTATTTAAGTGTTTGTTCATCAGAGCACCAAACTATAAAGACTTAATAGGTGATTGATATGCCTATTGTACTTTATTATCCTTCTACAATTTAATTAAAACATTTGTTTACTCTGAACATCATTATATATTAAAGCATTATATAATAAATCTAAGTAGTTGTGTATTATAAAGGTTATTTTTTTTGCAGCTAAGGTCAATAACGCTGTATATACTGTATACATGTTAAAAGCTTCAGCAATTAAATAGCAACAAAAATAATCCTCAGTCATAAGGCAAATAGGCTGACAGAAAACAATGGTAATCTTGTTTAATTTTTTTACACACCAATTTGGCTCTTTCAATAAAATTGCAATGAGCAAAACATCAGCCAACATTTCCCACTGATTATTCATTTCCTTCAAAAGCATGGCACAGTATAGATGTGGAAGGCATTGTGAAACTTCATGCTTAGCCATTACTTCTGTCTGACGGTTCCAACATCTTATACAAATACAGATAATTTCCAGTTCTGAATAATGCCATCCAGTGTTCAATGCACTGTGACCTTTATACTGCAGCCATAAGAGGCTGTGAAGGTGCTGCTGTTAAAGCAAAGTGGACATGACTCTCTTACCAGGCCACGTGCGTACACACACCCAACACATTCCCCCCTTAATGACCGCCACGGCTGAAGGATGAGACACTGAGCAGAGCTCTCAAGAGAAAAAGATCAGCAAAACATAATGGCTTCAGGAACAAAGAGGCGTGTGGGGGAAGTTAAACTTTTAACATGCCAAAAAAGCTCATTACATTCACTTTTAAAAGAACACAAGCAGAGAAATGTCCTCTCTGGTAAAGAGTCCATAAACGGTTGCGATAGAGATGGTGTCTCTCAAAAACTTAAGCTCCCTACCTAGACAGCTGTCGCAATTAAAAATGACCGATAAAGGCAAAAAAACTATCATAAAAATATTTTTCATATCATACTGTCATCACTACATTCATTCACTGAAAACATAAAATTATTTCAATGTGTTAGACATAGATAACGTTAATAACACAAACTTCAGAATAAGCTATATGTTAATTTAGTCATCAATATTGTGTCTACTTTAATAAAACGGTTTCATTATTAAATTAAAATACAACATTCAAATAAAAGATAACAAAACCAATATCTTGGATAATTACTTTAAAATACTGTTTTTGTGATTACAGTACAAAATTGCATTACAGTATTTAATACTATAATAAACACTTCACATATAAAAATTGTCAATACCATAATATGATTTTAGATAGAAAAATGACCCTTTTCCACAATTTTGGAGTTCTAAGTAACAACATCGTTGGGTAAACTTCTGTAGGACTGAATATTACTACAAACACAATTTTTACATTTCCATTCAGTACAATAGAGCAATACAATTTCTATGGTGTTACAAAAGAGCAGGAATAGGTAGACCGTTGGTCACAAAAGAGGAGGATGTCAACTTGCCATCACTTCCTCAGCCACAGTACTACAAACTTGCAACAGCATTAAGTAGAGTCTCATAATTTAATACCAAAGTAATATAACATAAGTAAATGGTTAACAAATACAATAAAATAAAATTGCCACATTCGTGATGTAAACTTTGAAAATCGTAGCCTATTAAAAGGCTTTAAGCTACCTAACATTTATGTAGTTTATTTCCAATATACGAGTATACGATTTTTTAAAAATGAAGTGAATAAAATGACAAAAGCATTACGCGTTTAAAATTCAAAATTTCATAACTTGTCAAATAATGTGCATCTAGCCTATGCTCATCTTCTAAATATGTGCACACAAAATAAATATTTTGACATACAGCAGTTATACCCACCCTCCAGCACTGCAAATACACAGCATTTTTAAGCATCATAGCCGCACTGTTTGTAGCGCCAAACAAAATTATATTCCTCTGATGCCCAAAATTGCTCCTCAAGCCGACGGCTCACTATGCTGAGAAACTGCTTCTGTATATACATGAGCGAAAGACAGCAAAGCAGTCTGGGCTTACAGCAGAATGAACAACAGCTATCCAGACGGAGAGGACAACAGAGGATTGGCAGGTCAGCAAACAGACAGACACGTGCCCGCACGCACATGCCTCTCGCTGGATAAGACGAAGGAAATATTGGCAAACACCCGCACCACACAAAACTATACCTAGTGTGCGCAGCCTGCCAAAACACCACCAGCACACACACTCACAGATTTCCCAAGGCTTCAGGGAGACAAAAGAGGTAGTGGGTACGCCTGAGGCCAGTGGAAAGACTCTGGGAAAAGCTTAGCGGAGCAGCGGGGTTTATGCTACGCTGTTATCTCAGGCTCTGCAGAGAGACAGGCTTTGATGTGCTGAGCCACAGACTACAGGCGAGAGGAAACAGGCTGGTTAAGTAAATGTAGGCAGAGAGAGACACACACACACTCTTATGGCACATACAGAAACACAAAGATGCCAGTTAGCACATATCCCAAGGCCAAAGCAAACACCAGTTTGATTCATGGTTTAAAAGGACAAAAATTTATGCCACAAATACATTAGATGTCAGTGGTTTAGCCGATGGCTTAAAAAGGAGGGGTGAGTATGGGTTTGAATTTGAACAATTAAGCATCTGTTGCAACTGTATTCAAGAGGATGAATGGGAAGGATGATTGTTATTGTCTGCATTCAAAGGGTGGCAGCGTAGACAGATGTAATTTAAGGCAAAAATAGCTGAATTCATACAGCTTACCAAGATGTGATCATGGATTTAGGCAAAAACGGTTATACCATAGCTAACAATGCTTCGAATACATCATCTCAATATATGCAGTTCCTTCATTTGTTAAATTCTAATGTGTGTATTGAATTCTGACCTGCGCAATTATTTCAAACAACAGAGATTGCAATTCAGCAAAAGCTGCAATTCTCACGCACATCTGGTCAAGAAACCATGGCTCTGTGATCACTGGTAAATCTCCCATAAAAGACAGGGGGCGCTTTTACTCAAACTACAAACATGCCACAAAAAGAAATCTAAATAGAGCTGAAGATTGTGTGTAATTAATAAACAACTATGGAATCGTCTCACAAAATGATATATTTAAAACACTAAACTGATGTTATGGAGTGAGTGATGAGTAAAAATTATGATTAAAAGTGGTATTGTCACGTGCATTCAGATGAACAGCAACACAGAGCCATAGATCAATGATCAAGCAGTGCCAACGCTATCAAACGCTAACAAAACAAACAGTAAATGTGGCCAACAAAAAGTTAATTTACTTCATTTGAATCCCAAGACTTTCCAAATAAACATTACTAAAAATATATAATGGGCCAAAATACTAATCTATACATCTTTCCACTGTGCAGTATGGTTTGGCATGGCTCTGCTCACTAAAATAGTTTAGCAAAAAAAAATAAATAAATAAATAAATTATTTACTTATTAATATCAACTGGTTGAGTGGATAAAAAGATCACCAATTCATTTCTAAAGGTTTTTTAGAGCCGTTTTACAGTAAAATCTGAATGGCCTTCATAACTGCTTTTCATTAATTAGCTCCACTGGATCAATTTTTCTGTTGATCCATGTGAAGCTGCTTTGAGAATATTGTCAGCATACATCATACTGTATAAAGCAGGACTCAAAAGAACGTACTGTTTAAGCCAGAGCAATAAACCAAAAAAAGATCCTGACATGAATTTGAAAAACAAACCACATTACATGAAGACAGAAAGTGAGAGGGAGAATGTGACTGTCTTGCTGTAGGACTTTGTGGCTCAACTGTCTCTATAGGATTATCTTCACTAATAGTCCTTAAGTCAGTCTGACTTAGCCGCCAGATGCCCATTACTCTGCATACAGCCACAACATCTCAGACATATGGACCTGACACATGGAGAGAGCTTTAAGAGGGAGTTATTCTGCACTAATGTCGCAGTCAATTCTTCTGCTGTAGTGCACATTTAAGACTTCTAGACTGTAAACAATTATTGTAGCAATTAGTGATAATTCATCACAACAGTTTAGGCTTAAATTAACTTGCAGAGATTGAAAAAGAAATACTAGCATATAAAATTCTAAAAGAATTAAAATACCCAAGGTCTTCAGTTAATAACCACACATTTCAAGAGGAATAAACTAAAAATTAAAAGCAGCAATAATGATTTTACACAATATAAAATGCAAAATTGCCGCCATACCACCCTGTAGCCCAAGACAGGTCACCCACTGAAACTAAGCAGGGTTAAGCCTGGTCAGAGCTTGGATGGGAGACCTTCTGGAAAAATTAGGTTGCTGCTGGAAGTGATGTTAGTGAGGCCAGCAGTGGGTCTGAGTGTGTCCCAATGCCACAGTATAGGTATGGCAACACAATATTCTCAAAAGTTCCATCTTTCTGGTGAGCTTTTAAACCAAGATCCTGACCCTCTGTGTCCCATAGCACTTCTTGTAAACAAGGGTGTGACTATACTGGCCAAATTTCCACCATCAGCCCTATAATCAATTTCTTGTGACTAAAGAACTCTGGGTGCACAACAGTAGTAAAAGCACTATATAAATGCCTCTCTAATTAATTCATTTAAAAACTGAATTCAAAAGAAAACATGTTTCTTTTTACCATGTCTACTGATAAGTTTTTAAATAAAATCCTGGTTCTGGCAATGTAAACTACCGTAAAGTTCAAAATATTGTACTAACTGAACAATCTGTTCAACACCCAGTAATATGTAGTTCAGGGGGTTGGTTGATGGGCACTGTGCTGCATATTTTGGTTCCAATATATTTGACTAGAACTTTTAAGTTGGTCTAAAAAGCAATAGTCCTCAAATCCGGTCTTCAGGCCTTCCGTCCTGCACATTTTGTATGTCTTCCTTAACACACCTGATTGAGACCATCAACTTGTTTACAGAGAGATCCATGAACTGATCCTTGGTTCAAATAAGAGAGACATACAAAATGTGCAGGGCGGGGGGAACAGAATTGAGAGCCACTGGTCTAAAGACATTACTCAGCTGCTTCAGGTATCAGAGTGGGAGCTAAATGGCATAATATAGCTACTGTTTTGCAGAGTTTATCTCCAACTCTGGAAAAAAAAAAAAATACATGCCTGAATCCTGAAGACCTTGATTAGCTTGTTCAGGTGTGTTTGACTAGGGTTGTACCTAAACTCAGCAAGGACACTGACCCTCCAGGACCAACGCTTTTCACCCCTAAAATATAGTACATGAACCACAGCACCCAAGAAAATATTGAATCTGAAAAACATAAGGTGAGAAGTATACAGAATGATCCACTTCTTCCGGTAAGATTATAAAGTGAGAAAAACAATCCAAATCCACAGGTAGGTCATGTGATAAAGAACAAAATGGTAGATCTTTAATATCTGAATTCCATTCATACTAACTCTAAAACTTTTCTTAAATGGTTATGAAATTTGAACGAGTACCATACGAGTACACGCACTGAGTACTCAGTGCTCGATGTATTGTCTTAGTACAAATTTCTTCAGTCTCTGGTGCAAACAGACACTAACCTGTGGCTACATCTAACACGTTGGATGGGCCTGTCGTCTCTGCAGAGAGGCACATGCACTCACATCTCCAGCACCTGAGTGTCTTGATGCACCTAGTAAATTATTTACCGTCAACAGGGTAAAAGGAAGGCATGAATGTGGGCCAGCAAAAAAGCAGACCGTCTGAGGTCCAAGACTGTAAGCGAGAGAGGGAGACAGATGGACAGAGAAGCAGCTCTAGGGGTGCAGCTTTCTGAAAAAAATTAAATTCTTTTGGACAATCTGTTTTTTTATGCAAGTAAAGCTGTGATCCAAAAGAGGAAGTTCTTCCAAAGCAGTGAAAGGTTGTTTCACATGAGCTCTGAGAACTGTGCTAAAGGCAAGAGGCTCCTTCAAGAATTCTAAATTATGCAAGATTTGGCACATGAGAGTTTATTACCTAAAAAGCACAACAGGCTTTGGCTCCAGAGAAAGGAACTTTCCTGGAGCCTTCTCAGAATGAAAGAAAACAACAAGAGTTGACATGTAGTTAAAGACCTAAAAGAGTTTACTAGGTAAGTGTTGCAGATGGTAGGCTTGACTGAATCCGAATCGTCCTGTGGTGCCAGTGGAGGATGCAGGGAGGCCACTGGCCACGATTCTCCAAGATCCATTCATAAAGCCAGGTGTTACCATGGAAACAGCCCTTCACTGGGGGCCCCCTTCTTCTGAAAGGACTGTCCTGCATCACAGCAGTCGGTGTGTAAAGATTCTGCTGGGCAGGAGAAGGGGGTGGAAGCTATGCCTCGGAGATGCAAGACAGTAGTGTTGGCATATCTGAAGTAAAACAGCCCATTCTAAAGGCCCTTTCATAGAACTCGCATCAAAGGTTCAGCATCTTGTGGAGCATATGCATTCAGTTTCATCTTGAATTTAATTTGCAGACAATTCAAGCTCTGCCAATGATTACTAGAGTCCTATAATGTACAAAATAAGCAACACATTCACTTTTACTTACAAAAAGGAGCATTTATCATAGCACAAGGCATTGTTTTTGAAGGTCCGTCAAAGAATCTGTCATAAAAAGCCTCTTTTCCTCCTCCAAATTCACACTACAGTGATAGCATGAATAAACCCATCAGATGTAAATGTAGCTTGTGTGTCTCCTTATCAAACAAACAAGAGAATCAAACTAAAAGCTTGAACACCACTCAAGGGGGGTGGCTCTGTTAAAGAACTGTTGATTAAAATGTTTGGAGAACCTTAAAATGTTTCTTCTGTGGCGTCCACAGATTTAAAACATTTATTTCCAATAGTTTCAATTGTATATTGTACATCTCAATCATAAGTAGCTACCCTGCTTTCCAATAGGTACATGCCATTGGTGAAAGTCTAAAGGGAAAAAAAAAAAAAAAAGTCAAGTAAACAACTCTTTCTGTTTGAAAAAATGCATATTCTCACTACTTATGCACTTTTGGTGGCACCTAGTATTTCCTATCTGCAGCACTTTTCTTATGGAGGTCAAAGCAGCAGCTCACCAGGGCCCTGATGCAAGTCATGTGAAAGGGTAATTAAGGAAAAAGTCTGTCTTCATCTTAGGTCTTCATGTGGGAACCACTCAGGAAAAACTTGATTATTCTTTTGTCATCCAAATCTTGTGTGAAACTGATAAATCTCACATTTGTTGATCATAGTTCATGTGAAGTATTATGAAAGCACTTGGTCTCTCATGGAGTACAGGGCCAAACGAAGCAACTGGATTCCACCCCCCCCCCCCACCCCCGTGCTGATGTTCGGGGGGAGTCGGTGGGGGGCAGGGCAGCTGTTGGGTCCCAGGGTGAAACCACAAAGACACAGAGCACACAAAGAGCTCAAGACAATGCAGAGGACTACCCTTTCACAACCTCTCACGGGCACTATTGGGAGCTAAAAAGCAAAAGACCCTGGTGGAGGTAATCCTTTTATATCATTTTAAGAGAGTGATACAGCAGCATGTAGACCGACAGAGAAAAAGCTTTTCTGTATGGCTCAAACACTTTCCAGGACACAATCCAAAGTATTCACTCATCAAAATATACACAAGCAGACATTACCCAGAAACAAGAGTCAAGCTCCCTTAATTCAGTAATGCAGCATCAGATCCACTGAAAACATTAAATCAATTTAGCTGTATCTACAGAATCTTGTTCAATAATGCAATGATGCACTCTTTAGTATTCTACTGATCATTTAAAGGGATAGTTCAACCAAAAACTCTCAATTATAATTTACTCTTAATTTCTTACAGAACTTAAAATTGAAGAACTTAGAATTGTTTCTCAATACAATACTAGAAACAGTTTAATTCAATGTAACTGAACTGTAAAAAAAACCATTGCTCCACTAGGGCTGGGCGATTAATCAACGCAATTTTCATGTGCATTTTGTCAGTAAAGCAGTTCTAATATAAATCACCAGAACATACTTTCAGATTTACTAGACTAAGCTGCAGTTCACTCAAACAGAAGTGACAACTTTTTTTCTTGTCCTGATAGCTGCAGCGATTCCTGCGATGGCCTGTAACTAACTAAGGGTGCACTGACACTAGGCTATCCAAACCATGCCCAGGCACGTTCCCTGGTTCGTTTGACAAGTGTAAGTGCTCCGAACTGGGCCCAGGCATAGTTCAGTTGGCCGGCCCTGGCCCGGTTGGAAGAAGTGTGCCAGAACACGGTTCGGTTGGTATTTGGTGTGGTACGCTTGTAGTGTGAGTGCAAAGCGCGCCTGAGTGCGAAGCTAAAGATGGGACGTCACTTTTAAGGGACTGTTTCATATGGATTTATTAATCATTCTTACTTTTCAATGAACACAAACCGTCATAGCTTATTTTAGCTTATTTTAGCTTATATATCAGCTGCCACCTTCAGCAAACCTCCTAATATGTGCAGCACGAGGACTTTTATGATATTTATGAGCATCAAAAGTGGTGGATCTGTTCCGCAAAATATTTGACCGTCACTGCAAACGACTAAAAATAATACAAACCGATATAACTAAAGCAATGTCCACTGTGCTGAGCGAGAGCAATTCTCTTCCTGTTAAACGGAACAATCGCATCATCAATGATGCAAGCGTGCTTCGGCTTGAAAGGTGAAATGCAATGGGAGTGTAGGCCATCAGGGGAGGGGGAGGGACAAACGTGCTTCGGGACAGTTTAAGGCAACTGTACCTAGTGTGAGTACGCCTCAACACTCCGATCAATGAAAATTGGATTCTGGCTGCTGATCTGTGATCAAACAGGTCCAATTTTATTTTATTTTCTCTGACAAAACTAAAGTTATATTACTACAAAAAAATCAAAATGACAATTTTGGCAGCGACGTGGTAGGCAAGTGACAGAAACCATATTGTGAAACACAATTAACACAGACTATCGCACCAAACCTACTGACAAACATAAAAATCTAACTTAAACTGATCGAATGATAAATAACATTGAGAAAAATAATTGTGATAAAGACATTTGCATAGCTTCTCAGTGATCTATGGCGGTTTATGCTGCACATATTAGGAGGCTTGCTGAAGGCTGACGTGCAGCGGGGGGGATTGCGTCTTTAATGAACCATGACAGTTCATGTTCATTGAAAAGTAAGAATGATTATTAAAATATATAAAACAGTCTCTTAAAAATCACGTCGCGTTTTGTGTTTCAACTGTCAACATTGCATGCTTAAGTTGAAATTTCCCACTCCAATCTATAACCGTTTCATATGCTACCTGTGATAAGAACACTGATCTCTGGCACAGAATAAATATTATGGCAATCATGGATTCAACAAGTAGAAAGGGAGTAATTATATATACACGTATACATATACACATACACACACATACACATACATATATACAAATACATATATACACACACATAAATACACACACACGCACATGTATGTATATATGTATACATATACACATACACGTACATATATATATATATATATACACACACA
>CAIGQW010054471.1:7709429-7722095 GCA_903798125.1 Danio choprae
CACACACACACACACACACACACACACACACACACACACCACCAGTTTAAACAATTAAATCCTCAATCATCAAAACTTAAGTTAAACAAAAAAAATAAAAATATATAATTTTTAAAAAAAATGTACTTGAGGGTACATTTACATGTCAATCAAGTTTAAAAAAAAAATACAGAAAAGTTTAACAGACAGATGCAGTCAAAACAATTCCCATTTCACATGAATACACAAACAACTGAAACAAAAAAACTATATTATGAAAGATTTCATTCAGTATTTGTGCATGCCTACAAACAGAACATCACTGATTTACTAAAAATGCTTTTCTTTTTGTAATTGACAAATTTGTGGAGACAATAGTGGAAATGTTTTCAAAATCTAGCACTGTAAAACCCATTTTAGGTTTTAAAGACCCCAAAATCCTGTTGACATGGTAATAAACAGCCAGAGTGCATAAAGTTGTAGTTTAAAATACGTTGTGTAAATGTCCAGCGAGAAAGTCTGAGGTAAACTCTGCAGGAATACACTGAAATCAAAAAGTAAATGTGTTATTCAATCAGCTGCCTAGCAGGATGCTTCAGCAGGTAGGGCTGCACCATATGTTGGATGTGGTGGTCCATGTAATGCTCTCCCAGCTGCCTATGATCTCTTAAAACCCTTCATGCAAATCAGAGCCAAAGGCTGGATGGCAGAACTCTGAATTATTGACACTGCTCTTGCTCATAGGGTCCAGAAGCTCTGCATGGGCAATCTCTGAGGAACCGAGTGAGGCTTTTACAATGAAATCGGGACATATGGAAGGATGGAGTAAAGAGAGATAGAAATGATCTATACATTAAAAGTGTAGCCTATAGTTTGAGATGCTAAAATGCTCTCATATCCCAAAAAAACATACTGTGATAAAGTTAAGCAAGTCATCTCTTACAACGATGGAAACAAATTTACTGAATAATTTCCACCATGCACATAAATAAAGTCTTTAAGTCTCTCAATAAAGGTGATTTTTGTTTTAACAGATAATGCGATAAAAATGGGAGAGCCTTAATGGACAAACCAGTCAACCGATCACATCATAAAATATACAAAATGTTCTTTTGGTTATTCTAAACTCTCTTAGCCAAAGTTCATCAAAGTGGTTTAATATTATTACCTCTCAGAACTGTCCTGACCGACTGTGCTCCCAAAAAGCGGTCTTAGGCTCCAAAAGCCAGTTATGACTGTGTTCATTGCATGGGACAAGTCATTTATATGAATAGGAAAAAAAGGCCCACAGTGGCTTCTCTGAGTGCAGTACATTCCATTTTTTTCCTTTTTGAAATTTGGCACCAGTTTATTTATAGGAAGAGACTATTTTAATCTCTTTGAGTCACTGGAAGGAAACTTCACTTTATTCACAAATGTTTTATACGATATTCAAATTTTTGCATAAATCTATTTTGCATCTTCGAATTGAAAACATAGCTAATGAACAGTGCATTTATGAACTCATTAATTTGTAGCTGGTATATTTACAATTTATAGTTAGTTGAAAATACAATACATTTATTCAAGTACAAATTTAACTACCGGATTCCCCTTGGATTGGATTACACTTGTATTTACTGTGAGGCTTTTAAAAGCATCCTGTAAACTTGCATTACAGATTATTTTTCAAAAAAAAAAAACTAAATTCTCTTTCATTTTTTTAAAGGACTATAAAAACTGACCCAATTCCATTACAACAACTCACTTCAGCTTAAAATGCTGGTGAAGAAATCTAATGTGAAACGAGAGTGGGAGCAAAAAACAGGTGTGAGGATTACAACTATATTCTCAGATTATCCACAACAAAAAAAATGAAGTTTTTAAGAGGAGATCGCTACAGAACAAGACTAATTCGATTTCCTACAAAGACATCAACAGTTGTGCTTTGTGACACAGGCTTTGGGAGACTGAAAAAACAGCACAAGTCATCTTCTGGGTTCGAACGAGGGATCAGTCGAGTGGTTTTAGTCACATGAATGGCCTGGTGTGACACACCTGCATATACAGGAAAGAGAAAAAAAGAAGAACTAACCAGTGGAAGTGAAGAATAACACCCTCCACCCTTTTATCTCCAGGCCGCATGTTAAAAACAACTTCACACAGCAGATAAGTAATGGTGTCAATGCTCAGGAGAATTTTGGCAAAGCAACAGGTGGAATAATCGTTATTATAAGAATAACAGCATGCCAAGGAGCCCAAGTTCAGCTCCAAATAGTGTGTCAGTTTTAAAGAGAGAGGAGGGCAACTGCAGAAATACGCAGACACTGAAAATGACCGAGTTGGCATAAATTTCTTGGTTTGGAAAGACCTGATGGGAACATTGAAAGAGGAAAAAAGAGAACGTAAAGAGAGCTTATTACAGCAAAGCAAATAAACAATCCATAATTCATCAGAAGTAGGACAGGGAGGATGTGTTCACAAGCGTGATTCACAAAACAGCACAGGAATTCACCACCCATACAGCAAGGGCATACACCCAAGACTTTAAAAGGAGATACAAAAGCTAAAATAATCTCTCCAAATGTCACAGAGACATCTGTGGAGAAATTAAGCCTTGGTATGCAGTGTTGTGTTTTCATGTTTGCCTATAATTCCTTTGTAAAGTAAAGGAAAAAAATATTGGTAACCAGTCCATTATATTATGCTAACAATAATATTTCACTTGTCTGAGATAAAACAAAATGATTAGTTGTTGACTACCTTGCATCTACCTATTCTTATGCACATTTAAAGTTAAATTATTAAAAAAAAAAAAACACTGAATGGCAACACCAAGACGCACATTAATGCTAAAAGCGTTTAAAAATGAATCCATTAAATGGAGTCAGATAATCAAATAAAAAAATTGAGAAGGTAAGCATTTTTTTCCATCAGACAACGAAATGGCTAAACAAAGATCTGAATATGAATAGCTTTAGTAATAAAAGCGCATGGTTTTACATACCAGATCAGGCTCAGCTTTTCTAAAAAAAAAAAAAGGTTTAGTGGTTTAGCAGGAATTGTTTTCAACATTTAAAATCAATGACCAAGAGTGTTTGTTTCTTAGTGCTTCTCCAATAATGCTTCGTTTCAGCTCCTATTTTGAGAAATCAAAATGACTAAAAAGAAAAAAGAAAAATCTTGCCTGAAAACACAACTGAAAAGAATACACAGTTCAATTAACCACTTACACAAATTGAGCTATACTGTCATCTATTTGGGTTTAAAGCAAAAAAAAAAAAAAAAAAAACTAGTGCCCATTTTGCATTAGCATGTACTAAAGCATGATTTTCTATGAGCCAGATAGAGATAAATATTTAATCCACTTCGATATCTGCTGTTTTCCACACTAAAGGGAAGTTTCTAATATATACACACACATGGGCACCAAGCATGTCTGAGTCTGTTCAGGGACTAATTAACAAGATGTTGTAGGATGCCATGGAAAACAAGCTCTTCTAACCTTGGGTATGAATGTTTGACGATTTATTTGATCAAACTCGGTAAGAGATTTGACTGTGAGAGCAACCAAACACACAGATTTCTGTATTATATTAGATGCACCACCCTCTGTACTTATGTCTGATTGCTGTGAGAGCACATGAAACAGCACAGCAGCCACACTCCATGGCAACTCACACCTCCGTTAAAGCAGAAGAGATGACAATCATGTGACCATGGCCTTTTATATTCCCTCTGCATACCAACTGAACACATACAACTATATCAAGAATTCACAATGTAGTGTGCAGTAAAGACTAAAGAAATAGCTCACCCAAAATTTTTTATTGTTGCTTTACTCAACATGTCATTCCAAACCTTCAACTTTTGTGGAACACAAAAAAATAAAAATAATAAAAGAAGAAAATAATAATAATACATATAGACGCACACATTTATATTAGAGAGGTCGCTCAATATAATTAACTATAAAATAAAAATAACTGTTTGGTATGACCTCCATGGTTCAATATGCGTATTGAAATTGCAGTTTTTCGGTTTTGCATTCAAATTTTAAAATTGCATTTTCCCCCTTTCTTTAATTACTCTCTGGACGTGTTAGTATTTATGTCCATGTGCTGAAATAAGGCTCACCATGAGTAAATGTCCCATCAGTGAGCATTAAAGTGTCTCATCTAAACAGGTAAATTAAAGTTACGACGTGCAAATTAGGTCTAGCTTTACAATGGTAAAACTTAAATATGACCAATAATTAATTAAGTCAATCTGTAAGACTTGAGCATTCAAACGATTATGACAACATAAACATTGGGAAAATTTTGTTGTCTGTAACTCTCATTGTGCTGCGTCTTAAATTAAAACCATCTTATTCCTGCTGTCTGTGTTGTTAATATTAATCAAACAATGAAAGAATGAAAATCACTTGCGCTGCTCTTGACTGAATAGCTATATACTACATAGCAGGGGTCCGAAATCGCACACTTCCATACTATATAGTACACTAAAAACAGTATGCAAGTTGAGTAGTATGTCCAAATTCACAGAATTCAAAAACAGTATGCGAGAACTACCCGGATGACTTCCGGTGAGATTCTGAAGCACGCTACGCTATCCCATGATGCCCCGCAAGAGAATTCATGAGTGGAAGTGAAGCGACGCAAATGACGCAGGTAGGTCACATGATCATGACAAAATGGCAGATGTATTACGTCCGAGTTTCATTCATTCTACTCACATTCATACTGTATAGAACATACTTTTCTACTGGTTGAGTAGTAAATTTAAATTCAAATGCAGTACCTACTGAGTAAGCGATTTTGGACGCAGCCCTGAATGTCCGGTGTCCTGCAGATTTTAGCTCCAACCCCAATTAGACACACCTCTTACTAGGCTTTCAAGAAACATCCTCGCAGGTGTGTTGAGGCAAGTTGGAGCTAAAATCTGCAGGACACCAGACATCCAGGACAGAGTTTGAGAACCCCTGCTATATAAGCTACAGTAGCTCAATAATGGTTAACCTTTAATTTATACATTGAAAATACTAGATTTGATAATATTTTTCACTTTATCTAACTGAAAACTACTGTTAGATACACCAAAATAAACTGAAAAAAAAATCACTATTTTAGCAGTATCTTTGCTATATTGTATTACTTTTGTATTGTATTTTGCTTAGAGGTTCTTTATTCATTTGATTTTACTGCACATATCATATAACAAACCGAACCGAAACAAAGCCATCAGAAGTCTGTGTTGTTGCACCCCAATTTACATACATTGAGAAATGTCTGTTTTTTTAGTCCAAACATAACTCAGGGAAAGTAGAAACTACATGTGAATGAGTAAATGATGACAAGAAGACATGAGTTTTGGACATTATTATTCAAATAGGTTGCTGACTAAATGTTATTTATTTATTCAATTAATTTTTATTGGAGCCATAAATAGCGTATTTTTGGCTAAAAGCTTCAATAAGCCATGCAAATTATACATGTCCTTTCTTTTTCTTGTGTAACTTGTGTTTGTGTATTGATTTAATAAAATATTAAACAACTGAATTTAATATTTTGAGCCATGTTGTTAATAGTAGCCTTTAATACTGTATTAATGTGCAAGTAACATGGCATCTAGCTTAAAGCATTAGCAGAGATATTTTGTATTTCAGCCATGAGAAAAAAGTAACGATAATGTAAATTATATACTGTAAAAATGTATTAGTACTTTGTTAACAATATTATGTTTAATATAATACAAAAACAAAACACTGCTAGTGTAGTTAAAACGTAAAAATATTACATTTTTCCAGTACTGCAAGAAAAACAGGGAAGCATACAGCACCATGACTACCAACAATATTGTAAAATGTAAAGTATTTCAGCATTTAATGCAAAATAATACAACAGCAGGACACTTACTAAAATTGAAAGTTCCTTTTCTTTAGGGTGCATGTCAGTACAGCCAGCGCTCGTAATCTGCTTATTGTTATTGTGTAAATAGGCCTCAAATCTGAACTTAGAGTAGTGCACAATAATTTGTACCTAGGAGAAAATGTAAAAAAATAATATAACATTTTATTAAGTTAAACTGCTGCTCCAATTCAATGAAAAAAAAGTAACTGAAGTTCTTTTGTTTTATGGAACTACTAACAAGTTTTAGTCTTGTAGAAAGCATCTGCCTTTAGCTGAAATCCATGCCATGTAAACTAAATAGCTCATTTATCAGAACACTTGGCCCTTTGCATAATTTACTTATTCCAAGATTCATGTAACTCCAAGCAGATCTTTCAGTTGAGCAACAAAATCCATCATATTCCACCACAGGAGAAGAAAGCAACTGAAACTTGAGAAAACTTGCTGCTGGTGAACAACCGGGGCAGTCCAAAGAAGTCCAGAGAACACAAAGGGAGCTTGAAGTGAAAGGCTGCCGACTGCTGCAACCCTTTTAACCAAGACTATCTTTAATCAAAACCACACAGCAGACCTGCTTGTATTTTAGCTGAGTGCCACTAACAAGTGGCTGACCTGAAAAAAAATATTCTCTTCAAAGAGCCACTCATTAGATGACCCGCTTCCTTTTTCTCATCTCCCAGCCCAGTCATGCCTTCTGTATGCGCTCTTTGTGTTTTGTCAAAACATTAAGGCCATTCAGCAAATCTCAAAGATCCATATGGGAGATGTGAAGGACTAGAACCTTGTACGCTTTCATAGCATGAAGGCCGCAGTGTGAAAGAGAACAAAATATAAGCTGGGAAAGCAAGCGCTACACCCATTCGAGAGGGATGCCGAATTCCTATAGTAACTCTGGGCTCTTGGAGGTGGAAATGGATGTGGTGGAAAGGGTGAGAGAGGATGAAAGACCTCACACACTATCCTTCACGTTTCCTGCTTTCTTTTTCCTCCTTCCACTCCAATTTAACACAGTCAGACAGTGAGCCACGAAATTCAGAGGACCTTTTTTACAAACCCAAAGGGTGCGCGCACATTTCACCTGATATTTTAACTTTGCAACAGGTGAAATGACTACTGAGAACTAAAGACTAGATTCTTTTTAAACTCGCAAACTGAACTCTGCCTGTTCTGTAGAGAAACTTTACCCCCTCCTTCTTCCAAGTAACTTTATTTGACAACAGATATTACATAAACACATGGAGCAATAGATGGCAATACAAACCCTGTGAAACAAGTTACATAATATTACAGATGCTGACATTTTCAAAATAGAGTCTTACATATTTATAAATTAAATTACTATCGGATTGATCAGTGCTTGTGGAACTTTGTTGCCTTTCGGTGCTAAACAAGTTATAGCCATGTGTTCATAGTAGTAGTTGTTTTCATGCGTTTAGCTCACTGGAGTTTTGCAGACAAATGAGAAGTTATTATTACTATTATGAAGCTGAAATGTGATAAATTAACTAAATGGATAGTTTCAGAGAGAAAAAAGGCACACCTGTATCACAAATAACAAACTTGTATCGGCTTTTAGTCGGTGCTAACATGTGCTTGTCTCGCGCCGTGCCCGCGCTACACATAAATCTATACAAATTAATAATTTCATACTCACAACGTGCCACACTGGCTAACATTTATGAAAAAGGACTATTATAAAGGGAAAACTATTTGCGGATATTGGCGGGTACTTCACGTGGATTTAAACCCCTTATGGGAGGCAACGGTGGCAAAGGCTGAACGTCGATTGTTAGCCGGCTAAGCTAATATGCTAGGCTAACTGCTATTAGATGTTCCAAGTGCCCTTGATGACACGGGCACAAAATAGAGCAAATTTTCATAAAAATGACACTGTAGTGGACAAACGTATAAACGCATTCGTAAGCCACTGTGTATTTCGATTGTCCAGCTGCGGGCGTGCTAATAGTGTTAGCCTACGCTAAACCTCCTCTCGCTAACCGGCTAAATAACAGCAGAACATCATAAAACAGACTATATATTAATATTAAGGATGCATTGGTGATCATTGGTGGTCTAAACAGCAAATCCATCTAGAAAATTCTATATAAACACCGTACAAATGCGGTTGTAAAATAATGAAATGCATTTGACTGTTACAAGGCAACGAAAGCGTTTTCGTCTGCTGTGAAGTTGTATTTGCAAACAATTTTCTTTTTGTATAAAAAAACACTTCATTAATCTAAGGTAAAGTCCGTACATAAACAAAATTCAATCAAACTAAATATATATATATCGTCGCTCACGCTGTTCTGTGTTAGGTTTGTTTGCTGCAGCTATAAAACTCTAGTAAACACTATTTTAATGTGTCCTATTTTCGGAAATGGGTTAACGTTAATGGGTTAACTTAACCTTACAACAGTTTCACGCGAGTTATTTCTCGGTGTCATTTCGCGGTGTAGTTTTAAATGCCAAGCAACCTGCTACACTAACGTCACACACCATTACATTGAAAACAAGAAATAAAATATTATATAAACAAGAAAAGGCCATACGTTCGGCTTTAGATGTCCAATACCTCCATGAGGTTGTGTGGGGAAGCTTATCACATGGCCCTTTACTTCAAAGATCAGCCTTGCACGGTCAAGTTTGCCTTTCTGCAAAACACCGAGTTTAAGCAAGAGACAAATGCAAGTATTTACCCTGGAAACTGGTGAAAAGGCGAAGGGGAAAAGCTCCTGTGTGCAAACGAACGGTTAGTTTCCTCAGATATCCAATCCAAAATTCGGTAAGAATAAACCGGTCTCCCCTCTTCTCCTCTCCGGTTTGCCCGAACGAAAGATGAAACGATCCTCTGAAAACGAGCTGAAGTTTTACAAGCACAAACCAAACATTTTCATCCGCCGAAATAAAGTAGCAGCGTCAGTCGCACCCTTCAGAGCCCTGCCTCAGGGAGAGCTGAAATTACTTCATCTTCTGCAAAAACTCAAATCCCCCCTGGAATGATATGTGACCGATCTGAGAACGCTAGGGATGCGGCAAGCGACTCCGATGCTTCTCCGTTAAAAGCGCGATCGCCTTTATCCAACCGATTCCTGTACGACTCCCTGTCCATGGATGATGGCGTCACCGTGTCGTCCAATAACGTCACCGTTGCTCGCGTTCAGTGTCGCTTAAATAAAACGTAATTACGTTGCCCATGCCTGCGAGTTTTATTGCAGATGACTTGTTTTGGATTATTTACAAATTCGTTTAATTATTTATTTATCAGCATGTATTTTTTATTTATTGAGTTTGGCGCGTTTGTCATTGCAGGGGAGGTAAGATTTAAAATTAAATCAAATAAGCGAAGTAGAGTAATAACAGAGTAATAATAATAAAAAAAAAGATTAAAGGTAACATTCACGAATAATAATTAACATATATTGTGTCGCATTATAAATCATTCAAATGATAAACATACGTTACGGTATGTTTTCTCTTGTATGTTTGTGTATTATTTGCCTATTTAATAAATCAGTGATCTATTTATTTATTCACCAAAAGGTCACATCATAATAATAAATGAAAAAAAAACATCTTTGACTGTTTCATTCATTCATTCATTCATTCATTTTTTTTCACCTTAGTCCCTTTATTAATCTGGGGTCGTCACAGCGGAATAAACCGCCAACTTATCCAGCATATGTTTTAAGCAGCAGATGCCCTTCCAGCCGCAACCCATCATTGGGAAACAACCTTACACACCCATTCACACACATACACTATGGACAATTTAGCTTACCCAATTCACCTATAGCGCATGTCTTTGGACTTGTGGGGGTAACCGGAGCACCCGGAGAAAACCCACGTGAACACGGGGAGAACATGCAAACTCCATACAGAAATGCCAACTGACCCAGCCGAGGCTCGAACCAGCGACCTTGCTGTGAGCCAATCGTGCTACCCACTGCGCCACCGTGACGCCCACTGTTTCTTTCATTTACACACAAAAAAAGCAGATAATGGGATTTTTGCATAAATAAATAAATATTATTAGAGTGGGGAAGGGAGATTAACATTTTATATATCCTCTTATACGTTCGCCTCACAGCAAGAAGGTCGCTGGTTCGAGCCTCGGCTGGGTCAGTTGGCGTTTCTGTGTGGAGTTTGCATGTTCTTCCTGTGAATGAATATTCTCTTATCTTTTTCTTCTTTGTCTCCTTCTTCTTCTTCTTTTATTCATTTATTTTTGTATTATTTAAAGAACAATAGTGTATAACATTTTACAATTAAAAACGTATAGATGCCAGGGAGAGAATAGTATAAACGAAATATAAGCATACAAACATAATAATTTATTACATACATTATAAAAATGAGAAATATGACATACATAGGGCTTTCTTGTTTAAAGAGTCTCTAAAACTGCTAATATATAAGCAGATTTCAGTCAACAAAATCATAAAATTAGGTTTCCTATTAGTGAATTTGCATTTTTGAATGTAAAATTTGGCTAGCATGATAATCTAATTAATTAAATGAAAGCAATTGTCCTCTTGGTTAGGATAGTCAGTAAAATAAATACTTACATTTTCCCATAACAATGATAAAGCTTTTGAACAATGAATATTGAGCCTTACACCATAATGGAGTATGTGCAATAAATACATTTAAAGCCTTGTATTCATTGCAAAAAGTACCATTTATATCAATATTTTTGTAAATAATATTTTGCTGGATAAAATCTGTGGATAAGTTTAGAAGATATTTATTTTGTTTTATTCTTATATATGGGCCTCATGGTGGCGCAATGGGTAGCACAATCGCCTCACGGCAAGAAGGTTGCTGGTTTAAGCCTCGGCTGGGTCAGTTGGGATTTCTGTGTGGAATTTGCATGTTCTCCCCATGTAGGCGTGGGTTTTCTCCGGGTGCTCCGGTTTCCCCCACAATCCAAAGACATGCGGTACAGGTGAATTGGGTAAACTAAATTGTCAGAAGTGTATGTATGTGTGTAAGTGAGTGTGTATGAATGTTTCCCAGTGATGGGTTGCAGCTGGAAGGGCATCTGCTGCGTAAAACATATGCTGGATAAGTTGGCGGTTCATTCCGCTGTGGCGACCCCAGATTAATAAAGGGACTAAGCCGAAATGAAAATGAATGAATGAATGAATGAATGAAGTCATCCAGTGAGGCTGGATACAAGATTTGTTTTGGAAAGGGCATGAATAGGTAGTATTATTATTAGTAGTATTCATTCATTCATTTATTTTATTTTCGGTTTAGTCCTTTTATTCATCAGGGGTCGCCACAGCGGAATGAACCGCCAACTTATCCAACATATGTTTTACGCAGTGGATGCCCTTCTAGCCGCAATCCAGCACTGAGAAACACTCATACACTCTCACATTCACACACACACACACACACGCACACACACTCATACACTACGACCAATTTCGCTTATTCAACCATGTTTTTAGACTGTGGGGGAAACCGGAGCACCCGGAGGAAACCCATGTGAACACAGGGAGAACATGCAAACTCCACACAGAAATGCCAACTGGCCCAGCCGAGGCTTGAACCAGCGACCTTCTTGCTGTGAAGCGAGAGTGCTAACCACTGAGCCACCGTTCCGTACATTATTAGTATTCTTTCTATTTATTTTGTTCTTGTTCTAGTTCTTCTTCTTCTTCTTTTAAATGTTGTTCTGTTTTCATTCATTCATTAATTTTCATTTCGGCTTAGTCCCTTTATTAATCTGGGGTCGCCACAGCGGAATGAACCGCCAAATTATCCAGCATATGTTTTACGCAGCGGATGCCCTTCCAGCTGCAACCCATCTCTGGGAAACATCCATACACACCCATTCACACTCATACACTACGGACAATTTTAGCTTACCCAATTCACCTATACCGCATGTCTTTGGACTTGTGGGGGAAACCGGAGCACCCGGAGGAAACCCACGCCAACACAGGGAGAACATGCAAACTCCACACAGAAATGCCAACTGACCCAGCCGAGGATCGAACTAGCGATCAGCGACCTTCTTGCTGTGAGGCGAACGTGCTACCCACTGCGCCACTGTGAGGCCCTTGTTCTGTTTTTTAAATCTTTTTATTTTTAATATTTCTTTATTCACATTCTTTATTTTTTCTTTTGTCAGTAACATTTTTATTCTTTAAAGCTGTATAAACATTAAAAATGTTTTATTATTCATTTGTGTGTCATGTATTGTGCTATTTTTCTGCAAATTTTATATACAGCTGAAAATTATTAGCCCTGCTATGAAATTGTAATACTTTTTCATATATTGCCCAAGTGGCCATGTCTAATACCTAATTTCTTTTGTCTTTGCCATGATGACAGAAAATAATATTTTCCAAGTTATTTTGCAAGACTAATTAGGTTAAATAGATTAACTAAGTTATGTTTATTAAGCAATAGGAAATTTTCAATTAAAAGGCATAAATATATATATATAAATATATATATATTTATATAATTAAAAAAATATATAATAATTTCTTAGGGAGGTAATAATATTGACCTATATATATATATATATATATATATAATTTTTTTTCAGCTAAACTAACTAAAATCATATGAATATTTTTCTAGAAGGAGAAATAGAATAGCAAATATGTGAAAAATGTTCTTGTCTCTTCACATCACTTTGGAAATATCTCCCAAAACACAGTATGTCAGATAAAACATAGTTTACAGTCTGATGTTATATTATTCATTAATTTCATTCGATTTCTTTTTGTAACGCCCGGAGGGCGGAGGATAACAAGACGAGAGGGAGACGGAG
>CAIGQW010054471.1:7722105-7736208 GCA_903798125.1 Danio choprae
AAAGGAATCACATGACAAAACAAATGACACGTGGACGAACACTGACAGTACCCCCCCCTTTTTGAAGGCGCGTCCTCGCGCCTTCAACAGGAAACAAAACGGAGGAGGGTAGAAGGGGGGGGGTACAAGGGAGGAGTCCAAGGGGGAGACAGGAAGGGAACCGGAGCAGGAGGACCCAGGACACAGCCAGAAGGACGGCCCCGGGCGGAGTCGAGGAAGGGCGGGACCATGGAGGAGGAGTGGCTGCTGACTCCAGGGGGCCGACCGAGGGAGACGCCGCTGATGGCGGTGGAGCCCAAGGAAGGGACGGAGAGCCGAAGGGCGAAGGTGACGCCGAGGCTTCTGAGGGCCGGGCGAAGCAGGCGGCTCACCCGAGCAAGGCGACGGCGGGGTTCCGGAAGCCCGCGGCGTAGCCAGAGCGACAGAGGACCAAGGCGTAGCTGGAGGGATGGAGGAGCTCAACGCAGCCGGTGGGACGGTGCGATGAGGTGCAGCCGGATGAGTGGAGTCCAGAGGCGTAGGAAGGGCGACGACTGACCAAGGTGGAGCCGGAGGGACGAGGGAGCCTGGCGGAGCTGGTGGGCGGACGGCCCACGACGAAGACGAGGGAGGAGTGAGCCAACGCGGAGCCCTGGGGTCGAAGGGCCGAGGTGGAGTCCGCAGCTCGGAGGCCGTAGGAGCTGACGCTGGGCGACACCCTCCAGAGGGTGACGCAGACAGGTAGCGCCCACAAGCGAGCTCCATTTCCGGAGCTGGAGCGAGAGCTGGGGGGCTGGCTGACTGCAGCAGTGCTGGAGCTGGATGACTGGCTGCAGTTCTGGGGGACCGTGGGAAGCTACTCATGACCCTGGAGCTGAGGCTTTTCCGGAGAAGGAAGATTAAAAAACTGTGCGGAAACAGTTGTTTGCTGTCTGGAAACAGCGGCAGGTAGATGCTGTCTAAAAACAGCTGAAGATTAAAATTAAAGCTCCAGAAGCCAGTGAGTAGCCTCCCAGTGTCCAGTCGGTGTCCATCTGCATAGGGGGGGTGGGCGGGACTCTCGCTGATTCCGCGGGTAGCCGCCAGGACTCCCCCTCGGGGCGGTGTTGTCGGCACACACACCTGGTCAGACGGGACTTTGAGCTCCTCCATCTCGGCGCAATTCCGCTCTGTCGCTCTAGAGGGCGCTGGCTCATTGGCCGGGGGTTGCTCTCCGTCTGCGGTGGGCTCTGGCAAGCGCTCCCTGCAGGTGGACGATGTTGTTTGGCTGGTCACTGGGTCGGGAGTGGCACTGACGAGATCCTCCAGGAAGGCGGCGAGTAGAAATATTTTACTCGCCAGTGTCCACTCCATCTTTGCGGCGGTGTTGCCCTGAGGACCATCTTCGGGCGATCGTGCTCTGCCAGAGATGATGGGCGCGCAGAGCACGTCGCCCGGAAAGCTGTTGGCAGTCGCTCGGATATGGTCCTCAGGGCTGCTTTCCCCCTGCTCCAGCAGGTGGTGAAGAGGAAGTGAAGGGCGGACGGGATTGAAGGAAACACGGAGGGAGAAAAATAAAACACTGAGGGAAAAACAGACTAAAAAAAGAAAATCGGGGAAAAGCGCGCCGCTAACTGTGGGTCTGGTATTATGTAACGCCCGGAGGGCGGAGGATAACAAGACGAGAGGGAGACGGAGAAACATTACAAAAACGGGTTTATTAACACTTACGGGTAACACACACTGGATACGGGAAGACAGGACGAGACCCACACGATTCAAAATACCAGACAACACTGGACACAGACGAAAGGGTATAAATGGTAAAGGGGATGATTAGGCTAATGACACAAGAGGGAAGAGTACAGGTGCAACAGATGAACAATGACGGTGGCGGGAGAAAGACAAAGGAATCACATGACAAAACAAATGACACGTGGACGAACACTGACACTTTTCAGCTTAGTCCCTTTATTAATCAGGGGTCGTCACAGCAGAATGAACCACCAACTTATCCAGCATATGTGTTACAAATGGATGCCCTTCCAGCTGCAACCCATCACTGGAAAACACCCATACACTCTCCTTCATACACATACACTACGGACAATTTAGCTTACCCAATTCACCTATGGCGCATGTCTTTGGACTGTGGGGGAAACCGGAGCACCCAGAGGAAACCCACGCCAACACGGGAAGACCATGCAAACTCCACACAGAAATGCCAACTGACCCAGCTGAGGCTCGAATCAGCGACCTTCCTGCCGCCGATGTTATATTAATTGTGTATTATTATATTAATGATGTATTATATATTAAGCTTAAAACACAAAAATGCTGCCACAATCCATACAATCTAAAAGCACACTAAATATAGCTTCAACAGTTCGCAGACAACTTACAAAACAGTCTGTAATACGCAATGATTAATGCATGAGTACAAACAACTCATTCAAGACGCAAATGCATCTGCACGGAATCCTCCGATCAACAGGGTTTTAAAACCAAACAGACCAGACAAGAAGACTGGAGGAGAAGGAGAAAAAAAAAAAATCTAATGAGTTCCATCTGGTGTTGTTTTCCACCACTGTTCGACTGAAGTGCATGGGTTCTGCTGTGCCTCATGACAGCAGGACTGCGCTTGCCTAAAGTTCTGTTTTGTTCCAAGCCCCACTCAAAGGTAAACACTGTTCTCTCATATTCCCATCATATTCCAGCAGACCTTTGGCAATGTGTTTAGAAGAAGCCGCGTGCGAGGCTAAAAGAATGATTACTTTATTGAATTACACAGTCACTGGGGCAGCATAAACTCAGTAGATCACAGAAAGTTCATATGCATAACGTTCAATAAATTGTCATAGCTAGTTTGTTCATGTCATTTTTCATGTTTACATGTGTAGATACAGATCCAGTGTGTTGTCGAGTGCATTTACCATCTTATACTAAAATTACTTTTTTTATATTCTTATTTATGTTCTTTTTTTCTTTAGTTGGGCTCAGTTTAGTGTATTATTTTGGATTTATTTTTATATTTTTAGCTTCGGAGCGGCGTGGTGGCGCAGTGGGTAGCGATGTCTCCTCACAGCAAGAAGATCGCTGGTTCAAACCTCGGCTGGGTCAGTTGGCATTTCTGTGTGGAGTTTCCATGTTCTCTCTGTGTTCGCGTGGGTTTCCTTCGTGTGCTCCGGTTACCCCCACAAGTCCAAAGACCTGCGCTACAGGTGAATTGGGTAAGCTAAATTGTGCCTAGTGTATGTGTGTGGATGAGTGTATGGATGTTTGCTAGTACTGGGTTCTAGCCGGAAGCACAGCCGCTGCATGCGTAAAACATGTGCTGGATAAGTTGGCGGTTCATTCCGCTGAGGCGACGCCTGATGAATAAAGGGACTAAGCCGAAGGAAAATGAATGAAACAACACATTACTGTTTTTTCTTTTTTAATGTTCAATCCACCTAAATTTGTAAAAATGATTGAGTTAACTTAATTGATTTGTGTTGGGATAACATGAAAGAATTGTGTGGAACCCTGCATTTTTTATAGTGTACACAAAAAAAGGACATTTACTGTTTGTTCAAACTACTGAAACAACACAATTCTTAAGTTTTTTTGGGGGAACAACTTAACAGTTTTATGTTCAATCCACTTAAATTTGTAAAAATGATTCAATTAACTTAATTCCATCATGTTGTCCCAGCACAAATTGATTGTGTGAAACCCAGAATTTTTGACAGAGTATGCTGTTTATGTTAATTATAACTAATTAATAAGTTAATGGCTGCACGGTGGCGCAGTGGGTAGCATGATCGCCTCACAGCAAGAAGGTCGCTGGTTCGAGCCTCGACTGGATCAGTTGACATTTCTGTGTGGAGTTTGCATGTTCTCCCTATGTTGGCGTGGGTTTCCTCCGGGTGCTCCGGTTTCCCCCACAAGTCCAAAGACATGCGGTACAGGTGAATTGGGTAGGCTAAATTGTCCGTAGTGTATGTGTGTGGATGTATTCCAGTGATGGGTTGCAGCTGGAAGGGCATCCGCTGTGTAAAACATATGCTGGATAATTTGGCGGTTCATTCCGCTGTGGCGACCCCAGATTAATAAAGGGACTAAGCCGAAAAGAAAATGAATGAATGAATAATAAGTTAATGATGTTTTTAGTAGTTGAACGTAATTTAGGTTAAAATAACTCATAGGGTAAACTTCAAATGTAAGGTAAAGATATGTTTAGAGTGTAATAAGATATTTTTTCTTCAGCACCAAATCATCAGGGATCATAAGGCTTAAGAGTGGAGTAACAACTCCAAAAGAAAAATCAGCCTTGCCATCTCATGAATTAATTATATTTTATATTAAAAAGCAAACAGTTATAAAAAATTGAAACATTGCCTTTTGGTGAGCATATAAGACACTAAAAAAGCTGTATGCAAAATAACAACAAAGATGACAATTGTTCCTCTTTTAATATAAAAAAGGATTACATAGCAGGAAGTGTGTTGGTGTGTTCTCAAAACATTATCAGGAGATTTAAACTGCAATATATACACTGTAAGTACCGTAAAGACACAAAAGCTGTCACTGTGTACACACATTTGCAAAACTACAAAATGTAAAAATAAAAGTGTAATAAAACGTCTTAAAATTAACAGTGTAATGTCACTATAATTTAAATGAAATGATTAACCACATCTAATAAAACGTTTTGTGGCTGCCCTTGCATTCAGACAGGAACCATTATGACACAGTAAAGTAAGAACATGGTTTATAATAATGTTATGTACTCCATCACTGTCAGAGATAAAGGTACAAAAGCTGTCGCAGTGGTGGAATCTTTTCAAAAGGTACACATTTGAAACTATTGTACATATTAGTACCTAAAGTGTATTTATTAGTACTTAAAATTACAAAAATGTTCACTCAAAATGTAGAATTTTGTCATAATTCACTCACCCTTCACTTGTTCCAATCCTGTTTGAGTTTCTTTCTTCAGTTAAACACATATATTTGGAAGATATTTTCAAAAGATATTTTGAAAGATATCTATTACAAGATATTTTGTATATACATTACAAGATATTTTGAAGTAAACCTGTAACCATTGACTTCCATAGTATTTGTTTTTCCTACTATGGATGTCAATGGTTACCCTTTTTCAGCATTCTTCAAAATATCTTCTTTTGTGTTTAACAGAAGAAAGAAACCCATAAAGGTTTGGATCCATTTGATGGTGACTAATAGTGAGTAAATAAAACAAATGGGTGAACTATCCCTCTAAGTTAGAAGTTAACTCGTTTGGTAAATGTGCACATTTTGGAAAAAGAACCACATCTTTTGCTTTTATTTCTGACAGTGCAAAAAGTGGCGAAAATCTCAATAGCAGGATCACATCAGCTTCCAATAAGAGAAGTGTTGTATCCTCTTCAGTGCAATAGACAGGAAAACATTTTTCTATTTAATTCACTTTGTTCTTTCTCATTCAAACAGCAATGTTCTTCAGGCAGCAGGCTTTGATCATTTACAAGTGTTTTTAACAAAGGTGGAAGTTTAAAGCACATCCTAAAAAGGAACATATAGTACCAAAGTATATCTCAACATGTACACTGCGCACCACTGTGTATGAGGACACCTGAGGAAACTGTAAAAAACAACTGCACCAAGTCCACAGCATGTACCTGTAAAACAGACAAGGCAAAAACAACTGATTAATTCCAATATGTACCAAACTACACTGACTATCAGTAACTAGCTGTGGAGATCTGCTGACAAATCTATTGTCTTTTACAAGTATTACGCTTGCTTTTTAAAAAATTGGATTTGATTTACAAATTATGTAGAATGACAAACTCCAGGGTGACTCGGTGACTCAGTGGTTAGCACTGTCGCCTCTCAGCATAAAGGTCGCTGGTTCGAGTCCCTTTAATATACATTACATCATTAATATAATAATACACAATTAATATAACATCGGCGGCAAGAAGGTCGCTGGTTCGAGCCTCGGCTGGGTCAGTTGGTATTTCTGTGTGGAGTTTGCATGTTCACCCCGGGTTCACGTAGGTTTTCTCCAGGTGCTCCGGTTTCCCCCACAGTCCAAAGTATGTAGGTGAATTGATTAAACTAAATTGGCCGTAGTGTATGTGTGTGAATGAGTGTGTATGGATGTTTCCCAGTACTGGGTTGCAGCTGGAAGGGCATATCCTGTGTAAAACATATGCTGGATAAGTTGGCGGTTCATTCTGCTGTGGCGACCCCTGATGAATAAAGGGACTAAGCTAAAGGAAAAGGAATAAATGAATGAATGAATGACATAAATTCCAATAACTACAGCTTTGGAAAACTGAAGAGACCACTTGTAAAATTCTCTGTTTCTTTGGATTTTGGAGGAAGTGGTCTTCATTTTTTTTCATATCTGTATATCTGATCTGTATGAGTTCAATTAAACTCAAGTTTAGTCCAAAAAAATGTTACAAAATGTCCATGTTATTACATTACAATCATAATCATAACAATCATAAGCAGGTGTGAGTAGCGTGGACAAGTACAGCTGTCAAGCGTATACATACGTATACATAGATACATACGTATCTGCAGTTATAAATATATTATAATTTTTCAAAAAGATTAAATCTATTCTGTGTCTCTGCAACATTGTTGTTTATAAGAAAGCGTGTGGTGCATATAGAGGAAAAAGTGTTTCCTACTGAATAAATGATAAACTATATGATAATTACCACATTGCAAAAGCAAGCAGTGTAACACACAGTTTTTTGTACAGCTAAAACAGCTGGAAGTGAATTGAACTGGAAGCCTTGTGTGTCTGTTCTTATATTAAAATCACCATTAAATAATAATAAAAAAACATGCTAAATATATTTATTCATTCATTTATTTTATTTTCGGCTTAGTACCTTTATCAATCAGTGGTTGCCAAAGTAGAATGAACCGCCAACTGCATATGTTTTGCACAGTGGATGCCCTTCCAGCTGCAACCAATCCCTGGGAAACACCCATACACTGTCATTCACACACACAGATACGCACAATTTACTTTACCCAATTTATCTATAGCGCATGTCTTTGGACTGTGGGGGAAACCGGAGCACCCGGAGGAAACCCACGCCAACACGGAGATAACATGCAAACAAAATGCCAACTGACCCAGCCGAGGCTCGAACCAGCGACCTTCTTGCTGTGAGGCGACAGCGCTACCCACTGCGCCACCCTAAATATATTTAGTCAATAGTTATAAATTATTGTGCACAAAACCCCCATATTACATGAACAAAACAACACACACTGAAGTTACAGATTGAAATGAATAAGAACCCAATCTGTCACCAAACTTTCAGTGACTTCTCTTATAAAACAATATTTATATGAAGACTAAAAATAGATCAGTCCAAAATGAATGTTTAATGACAAACTTGCTGAAGATAAAGTGATAAGCATTTTCCCACACAGCCATTTATTCAGTGCAGTGAAGTCATTGACATCTATTAAAATGTGTTATGCTTTGTTTGCTAAACTTGGATTGTTGCCTTAAAAGAAAAGCTCATCAAAAAAATGAAAATTCTGCCAACATTAACTCCCCCTCCGTTTGTTCCAAACCTTTTTGAGTTTCTTTCTTCTGTTAAAAACTAAATAATACATTTTAAAGAATGATTGGAAACCTGTTGATCATAGTTTGTTTTCCTACTATTGATTGTAGGTTGTCAGTAGTTACTGGTTTCCAACATTCTTCAAAATATCTTCTTTTGGATGAAAGGTGCATAATGCATTTTTTAATTTTGTTGAAAGCTATCAATTTAAAGCGATTTGGTGTTATTAAAATGAAAACGTAAAAGATGATCTCGGGCAGCGTGGTGGCGCAGTGGGTATCGCTGTCGCCTCACAGCAAGAAGGTCGCTGGTTCGAGCCCTCGGCTAAGTGAGTTGGCATTTCTGTGTGGAGTTTGCATGTTGTCCCTGTGTTAGCGTGGGTTTCCTCCGGGTGCTCCAGTTTCCCCCACAAGTCCAAAGACATGTGCTATAGGTGAATTGGGTAAGCTAAATTGTCCGTAGTGTATGTGTGTGAATGATAGTGTATAGGTATTCCCACTGCTGGGTTGCAGCTGGAAGGGCATCTGGATAAGTTGACGGTCCATTCCGCTGAGGCAACCCCTGATTAATAAAGGGACTAAGCCGAAAAGAAAATGAATGAATAAATGAAATGATCTCAACGATTTCATGTTGATTGTTAAAAGAACATTTTTTTCGAAAACAGGCTGATTTTACAACTCCCCTAGAGTTACATAGTTAAGTTTTACCATTTTTTTGAATCTATTTAGTCGATCTTAATTTTAGCTTAGCTTAGCATAAATTATTGAATTAGATTAGACTATTAGCGCCTCGCACAAACAAAATTCTAAAATTCTATTTAAGAATCTTTTCTGTGGTTACATCGTGTACCAAGGCTGATGAAAAACGAAAAGTTGCTATTTTTCAGGTCAATGGTACGGTTACAGTTCCTTGATTACACTGGAATGATAGTACACTGCAAAACATGTTTAAGTGAAAATAATTAAGTTAACTTAATTGTTTTTAGGGCCTCACAGTGGCGCAGTGGGTAGCACGTTCGCCTCACAGCAAGAAGGTCGCTGGTTCGAGCCCCGGCTGGGTCAGTTGGCATTTCTGTGTGGAGTTTGCATGTTCTCCCTGTGTTGGCGTGGGTTTCCTCCGGGTGCTCCGGTTTCCCCCACAAGTCCAAAGACATGCGGTACAGGTGAATTGGGTAGACTAAATTGTCCGTAGTGTATGAGTGTGAATGGGTGTGTATGGATGTTTCCCAGAGATGGGTTGCAGCTGGAAGGGCATCCGCTGTGTAAAACATATGCTGGATAAGTTGGCGGTTCATTCTGCTGTGGCGACCCCAGATTAATAAAGGGACTAAGCCGAAATGAAAATGAATGAATGAATAATTGTTTTTAACAATTTATGTGGATCGAACATAAACAATTAAGTTGTCCCAAAACACTCAAGAATTGTGTTGATTCAGCTCATTTTAAATAAGTAGCAAAAATAGTTTTTTTTGAGTGTATAGTTCCTAGAGTATAGTTCGTCAGCCTACAAAATAGCAACTTCTCATGTTCCATCAGTCTTAGTACAGAATGCAAAGCTTTTTAGGCTCTAGGTGACCTGTAAAATGAGCAAATTTCTCACCTCTAACCAACAATGTTGCTATATTCCATTGAACTGAAAACGATTCCTGTTTAAAGATCAGACTGGTTCCATTAAAACCTCAAATCAGCACAAAAAAGAGCTGTGCCCTTACTCATGTACCGATGTGGCCTCAGATATCCCCCGTTTATGTTTATATAAACATCAATTTGTCATTTTGACATCACCTAGCCATTGTTAGGCCTGCTCCCCCATAGCGCTCCACACCAATCTGATCCTGGGAAAAACACAGTCTGCATGACGTAAGCTCACATTCCTGGCTTGTGGACTCTGACCCTCTGGTGTTCCCAGGGAGAGCGAGACAGAGAGCACGCAAAAAAGAGGCCCTCCTCATCTCTGGCCCGGCCTAAGCCTGTGTTTCCACGCATGCCTGCTGTAATGACTAGCAGATGTCAGTGCTCGCGGGTCAGAAGTCAGCCGTCGCGGCTATTCTGCTCCTCGTACGCAGCCTCATCAAAACAAACTTGACAGAACGACACAGTCTGTGTTTGTGTCTGCGTTCGAAAGCAAGTGGACGGGTCGGTGGGTGTTTGCATAAGAGCCGTTCGCGACTCTGTGCTGATCATGTGGAGGTCAACAGACAATGCTGCCGTTTATTATTCTGTCAGACTTTGACGCTTCAAAACTATGACGGTCTAGACACTTGACACGAGTCAATGCTTCGCTAAAATTGTATTCATGTCTAAGGATTTTTTGTGTTTTACTAAAAACATAAAGTAGGGAATCACAAACAAGAAATGGCTTTTTATATACAGTATGCTTATGCTGTGAATAATATATACATTGTATTCTGAATTTTATATGAAAAAAATCTACTTTGGTTAATAATGAATAAATGTTAACACTTCACAATAGATTTTCATTAGTTAATGTATTTACTAACATGAACAAACAACCCAGCCATGAACAATACATTTATCACAGTATATATCTATCTTTGTTAATGCTAGCTAATGAAAATAAAGTAAATTTTTGTTACTTTGTTACAACTTTGGATTTTAATAATACACTAGCAAAGGTTGAACTATGATTAATAGATATGGTACAAGTATTTTTTTCATACTTAGTTCATGTTTGTAAATACATTAACTAACATTAAGCAATGAAAATTGTAGAGTGTGGCCAAAGTATTAATATGAAGAATAGGTAAATGTTCAGTAAATTCTTTGATCAAAACTAATGATAAAAATATTCTTAGAAAAATTTTCTGCTTCAATGTTGTTCTTCTGAACTAGAATTCTATGAATTCTATTATGATATTTCAAATAACTGCATTTAGCATTGATAATGTTTATTGATAATATAATATTTTTAAAGTATCAATATTTTACAAGAACTGTGTGAAAGCTGACCAGAACACTTGCACGGCTTAGACTTTAAGAGTTCGCTGAGTTCACTTAATGCCCAGCAAGCATATTTATGTTTAAATGAATTCTAACAGATGTCTAAACATTGACTTCTTGTTTAAAACAAGGCTAAAGTTGGGCTGTCTGTGAAAAATCTAATAGACGTCTAACAATAGTCCAATAGATAAGTCATCAAATAGAGAGCAATGAATGACTGCACACATGTGATCTAATCTGTCTATTTGATCACTAGTCTATTTTTGGATTATTGCTAGATGTCTATTAGATTTTCACTGACAGCACAAATGTAGCCTTGTTTTAGCAAAGACATGCTTAGATGTCTATTAGACATCTAGTAAACACAAAATTGCTTGATTGGGTATTCTGACAGAATTCGAACAAACCAAATCTGAAAGACTTTATATTTATATCAGAGTAAAAAAAAAAAAAATTAAAAAAAAAAATGCAGCCATAATAAGCAGAAGAAATGTGTACAGGGAATTCCAATTTGTACAGTAGCTCCTGACAAGCCACTGAGGGGGATTTCTCTGGAAAGTAAAGAGGTAACCTTATGTCATTTCACTGTTCCAGGAAATGATACCTTACACATTACATTACAGGGTGTGACACATGCAAACACATATCTTCATGCCTTGTCTTGCACCACTGCTCGGTGAGATTTGACAATGTTTCACAAACAAATCTACACAATTTTACCATGTCCAGTTTTGAGGACCCCCAATAATTTTCCAAATGTCTAATCCTCCACAACCCCCAAAGGAAAAAGCAGAGTTTCATGTTACTGATGTGAACCAAATGGCTTTGTATATTGCACACGCACTCTTAAAATGTTATTAAAATATATATTTTAAAATCATTTAACTCTTCTCCATGACTTTGAAACTATGTGAATATGAAGAAATATGATGCGTCAATGTAATTAATCACGAAATGCACAACACTGGTCACAGATCTGTGCCGAAAATGAATTATTTGCAAGCTAGTACAATGACTTTACAGTTACCAACCACTAGCCAGCTGCCTGAACCAATACTTTATAGTAAATATGCTTTGACTATTGTTTTAGAAAGTGTGTAGCTTTCCCAGGTTTGCAAAAAGGAGGGAATAATAAGTCTAGTGTACTCACAGAAAAGCCATTCATTATATTTGGCCAGTGTCCACTTTCTTGCCTCCATCTGCAAGCAAACCGATGAAAAACAAAGATTATTCAAGATAAAGCATTAAACACATTCCACGTTTTTTTTTATCTTTTGAAAACAAAACACATATTAACACAAATACAGCACTTTATACATTTTCCCATCACTTGTAATAACCCAAACAAACTTTACAAACCTGTAAATCCAGTCTATTTGTATGAGGAATGCTTTGGACGATATACTGTTTCAAAAATGTTGGTGAATAAATGTGAATAAGTTCAAGACAGCTACTTTAAAAGCAACGTTCATGCAGCTGAAGTTTCTTGAGAATTTGTATGTTTTTAAGGCAATGGCTCCCTCTGCTGGTCAAACCAGTAAGGACTTCACTCAATTCACTGAAACTGAAGAATGTGATTCAAAACGTGACTGGACTAGAGGATGACATTTTTTCGGGAATCCCTCGGGTCACGGGATTCCCGTAGGATTCCCAAGGGATGGGAGTCATCTTTGCTTTTAATCACGGGATTGGGACGGATAAAATACAGGATAAAATAGTTAACGGGAACAGACGGGAGCGGGAATCAACCAATAGGAAGATGACAAAAAAAATGTTTCGCATGTAGTTTCCTTTTAATACGATTACAATGTAACGCAATTAAAAAAGAACTACACGACCCAGAAGCCATCAGTCCTGGAGGGAGCTAACGCCCACGGAGAAATTGATGTGGTGAAAAAAACATTTGCAGCACAAAGTCAGAGGTAATGACATGTCCATTAAATGAACAGAACTAGTCGGGAAGTCGGAATTATTAATGAAGTTCATGAGACTAAACTGTGACGGTGATAGCACGCCGTACGCTGCTTGTAAAACATGCTTAATCTTGTTAAGTACACCAGTGATTCAGGGACGAGTGGTCTGAAAAGCACCGGTGCAAGGCCGCGGTAGTTTGACGTTTGACATTCATTAGACATTCGGTTTCAAACCAATTAAATTCCTGTTAAAGAGTTTCAGCCAAAAATATGTCAGATAGACATAAATATGTGCCCTTTATGTTGCACAAGGCTTAATTTCTCGAAAAAAAAGAAACATGAATAAATTAAACAATTCAACCATATGAAATTATACAATAAAACCAGGACCAAAATGTTCAGAAAAACATCCTGGTTATTGCACAATACTCTGTTCTTGAAATTAGCACTTTATGCATTTTATAATAATTTTAAAATAACTTTTAATGTAAATATGGTAAAAGTCAATTAAACTCTGATACCATTTGTGACAAAATATTCAAATCAACTGTAAAAATGTCTAAATATTATTCTGTATGATGCACAAGCATTGTTTTTTACAGTTATGCCTTTGTTGATTTTATATACAGTAATGAATTTATATTTTTATTAAGTCGAATACACTGTAAATACTTAAATAAATTAAACTCTGACCCCATTTGTGATAAAATATTCAAATCAACTCTCAAAATTTCTAAATAGTATTCTGTATGATTCACAGGCTTTGGTTTTTACAGTTATGTCTTTGTTGATTTTACATACATTAATGAATCCATATTTATAGTATACACTGTAAATACTTATATGAATTAAACTCTGACACCATTTGAAATAAAAGATTTAAATCAAGTTGGAGATAAAGTTATCAAATCAACAGCATTATTACTCTTCTTAAAGTACAAGGCTTGTTCTTCAGATTTTTAATTTTATAGCTTTTATTCAAAGTAGTGAACTATGATTTTTTGTAGTCCTGGAACGAATGTAAATACATTATTTTGTTATCTGTGGCACTTGACTGTGTTGTAGCAACACTTTAAAGACTTTAAAACAACTGTAGATTGATTGATATGATTTAAGAAACCCACTCTACATGAAGCATAAGTGTTTATTATTAATGTTTATTAAAACAATGAACACATTACTAAAAAGCCTTGCATTATGCATGTATAAATGATAAAAGTGTTAATATTTTACAGATGATTTCATAACTTTTTCAAGCTATATCTGTTCAATGTAAGTGTTCACAGTGTATTTGACTTAATGAAAATATAGATTCATTACTGTATATAAAATCAACAAAGCCATAACTGCATCATACAGAATATTATTTAGAAATTTTGAGAGTTGATTTGAATCTTTTAATTTAAATGGCGTCAGAGTTTAATTCATTAAAGTGTTTACAGTGTATTCGACTTAATGAAAATATGGATTCATTACTGTATATAAAATATACAAAGCCATAACTGTAAAAAACAAAGCTTGTGCATCATACAGAATAGTATTTAGACAATTTTAGAATTGATTTGAATATTTTATCTCAAATGGTGTCAGAGTTTAATTCATTTAAGTATTTACAGTGTATTCGATGAACTGAAAATATGAATTAATTTCTGTATATAAAATCAACAAAGGCATAACTGTAAAAAA